>CAOKZL010004034.1:0-53075 GCA_948472985.1 Iguana delicatissima
GTACTACTACTAGGGCTGATGCTGCTTAGCTTCCACGATCAGCCAGGATCTGGTGCCTTTGGGCAAGAACTCAAATATACCTGTACTCAAGAAATTATGCAGGAGATTGACTTACAGAATTTTGTGAGGCCAAAAGTTTTTCAGTGCAAACATTCTTTAGGTAATTCAGCAAACAGCTGTGACACTACTGGAGCAACAATACAGAAATGAAATAGTGCTGAGATACTCCTGTATTCTATTTAACTTCTGTATTGTCCATCACAACTGTTTGTTCAGTTATCTGAAGAATGTGCTTGCTGGCTTCAGAAAATTCAATAAGTCACTCTCCTGCATCATTTCTTGATCCTAGGCGAAATTCTCCAACAACTTTTGGTTCTGCTGTTTTTCCCACTTTTGCATTCCAACCACACATGAATACCAAATCTCCTATGAGTGATCAATTTCTTCCTGGATGTCCACATAGAAGCTTTTTATTTCTTTCTCTTCTGCCTCTGTGGTGGGAGTTTAAACATCTGTTAGGGTTATACTGATAGGTTTTCAATGGAGTCTTATTGTTATAATTTGGCCAGACTTTGCACTATATACTGACTGCTTTTGCTGCATTTCAGTGTGTTATTAATGCCATCCCACTTATTCTTAAAATGTTATTTTCTTTCACATCTTAACACATTAGCAGCTCAATGTCCTTTTGGTCTGAGTCCAGTTGTGACAACAAACACACCGCTATTTGTACAGGTCTTCTGCTCTTCCCTAGTAGCTAGCTGATTACCTTCCAACCTGGGAATCTCATCTTCCAGAGCTATCTTTTGCTTCATTTTGGATTGTCTCATTATCATACAGTTTTGAACATAAAATGAATTCAATACTAGTTTATCATTGCCATCTTCTGCATACTACTAATAAGACAAATGTCATCTAGAGTATAAATCCAAAAAATCCTAAAATATGGAAGATTCCTTTTTTTCATACAAGATGGACTTGTAATAAGGAGAAAAGTTAGTGGTCTAAGATTCGCATGCTAATTAAAAAAAAATTTAAAGATGGATTTTGTAATGTTACCAGGAATGTTTTTGTTGTTGTTACGGAGAAAGATCCGGATAATGAATATAGATTACTTCTTCATTATATGATAACAGCAGCAAGACTACTGTTTGTTCAAACCTGGAAATGGACTGAAGTATTGACTATGGAAGAATGGATTGTTAAAGTTGCTGAGGTAGCCCAAACTGCCAAGCTAATTTGGGTTTTAAAGGATCATTCAATTGAAGATTTTTTGAAAGACTGAAAACTGTTAACGGACTTTATGAGCAATAAGAAAGCTAACAACACAATAATTTGTGGGTATGGACAATCATAATTCTAATAGGATTATTTATTTGGATTGTTAACAATAGAATAGCATATTTTTATTTTTTGTTTTTTAATTACAGTGTGGCTGGGGGATCAGAGCCCTTTTGTGTATTTGCAGATTAGTGTTTAGTGTTTTAGATAATCAGTTTCGAATGTTTTAGTTTAGTGTGATAGTGTTGTGGTTTAGTTTTAGGGGGTTTTTTTCTTTTTCTTTTTTGAGCATACATTTCTTTGATTGTAACTGATTTCAACTGTGAAGTTGACTGTTTTAAAACTAATAAATAAATAACTTTAAAAATAAAAAAATGGTCAGATTTGTAATTCATTTATAGTGACATAGAAATGCAAATTTACCAATAACAAATGGATTTTTTTTCAATAAATCCAGGGAAATGGAAAAAATACTGGTAACAGAAAAATAATAACAGAAACAATATATCCAAAATCATCTAAGGTAGGAATGGGAATTGTGCAATCTTCCAAATGTTGGGTTATTTATTTATTTATTTACTTATTTCTATCTTGCCTTTTCCCTAGTTTAGGACTAAAGGCAACTTGTAGCAAGTGGGAAAAAATAAAAATTCACAAAATACAAAAGTTAAAAAGTGATTAAACTATCAAAAAATTAAAACTAGTTAAAAACATTTTAAAAAAAAACAGCACAACAAAATAACAAATCTGGCTAGGTGTGCTAGGTTTTGCAGTTCAACATCTGGATGGCTACACAATTCCCCTCCTGAAAACATGAGGGGGTCCACAGCTGCATCCTTCTTCAAAGAACTCATACTACGAGAATTCTCTGTGCTGCAACCTGCAATCCACAGAACAAGATTAAACTGCAAATTGCCAAATTGGCGTACGTAGTGCATAGTGCTATAAAGCAGGAGAAAATTTCTTCCAGTTTATTTTTTTAATATGATAAATTAATGAACCAAAGTTCTGCAAAGATTGTTCTTTTGTTTCTGGAATCATGTGTAGTTCTGAATTAGTCAGAGTTTATTTAAACAGACATTCTAAATAAGCCATTTAGGAATGTAAACTGGATAGGTTTTGCAAAAGAGATTTATCAAAGAAATATATCTGACAATGGAAAAAGTGATTAATTCTTTCATCCAAGTACACAACAAAATTAAAATTGAAAACAAACCATTACTACTGTAATTTTCTCACCAAGAATTGCTTTCTTCCAGTGAAATTCTATACATTTTGAGAGAGAATCAAGCCTCATTGACTTTAATAGGGCTTATTCACAAGTAAATATAAATATGTACACAATTGCAATTAATCACACTGCAGTGGGCATCCTATGAATTACATACACTGGCCTAACTGCAAGTTCCTTGGTATATGTACCTTTTTATCATGGCAAATGAAGAGAAATTCTGCACCTCTATCCATTATGACTCCGGCCCAATGCTACCTAGCTGTTTTTTGGCTGGGCACGGTTTTTTGGCCATGGTCAAGTGAGGACACGATGTGGTGGAACAAGCAGAAGCCAGACAGACACATTCCTGCAGCTGTGCACTCCCACCAGCTGCTGGCTATCTGGCTATTCTTCATCTTCCTCTGTCCTCCCATGGCTAATGAATGGCTGTTAGGGGAAATGGACTCTAGAGAGAAAACAGGTATGTTGAGCATGCACGGCAGGGGAAGACATGCCTATCCTGCCAGAGCTTTACAATCCACCAGTACAATGCAGGAATTTGGCCCATGACTATAGAATTGGAACAAGTCCAACCAACTCAGTAATATGTGATACAGTAATACCTGATAGTTTCCATGGTGTATCTGCTTTTATTTATGCAAGAAGCCGAGGGCAGGGCTTCAAATGTGTAAATCTATTCTTGTAATTTTTCTACAATGCATGAACTTACAGAAAAACTTCAAAAAGTCATTAAGCAGCAGGAATGTTACACTGAGATTGTTTCTAGGATACACTACTGATGTGTCAACTCTATTTGGTTAACACAGAATGGAACTGTCCTTATTGCATCCTGTTTCCAGAACAAAAAAGAATGGAAGAAATGTGTTTTAAATAAATGGTGATGTCACCCTCATAGAACATGTGAACAAAGACTATCAGAAGCATCAACAAATATGCACACACTCTGGAAAGGTAAAAATCTACTCATAAATCCAACAACAAAAAGATTATAAAATAAATAAAACTTTTTAGTTTTTAAAATAATAATAAAAACAATAACAACAACAATTCCACAGGGGTAGGAAGATCAGTAAGAGTATTAGGATTACAGTTTCAAGACAGTGTTATCTTCACTCCTCTACGCATACATAATACAGGTATTCATTTCAAAGCATTTTTGACTGGCATGACAGCTCCAGGTTTACGTCATTAAAATACACAGATAATAGGGGCTGCTTTTATGATTATGGAGCAAAACAAATGCAGGAAATGTGATCTCTAAGGAAAAGATGTTTGTTTTCTCAAGTTAAGGCTACGTGTAATGTATAAAAAAATGAGCATGCCTAATAGCTATACTTTGTCCCTCCATTATGTAACAGTTCTTTAGCATAACACAGTCTACCCCAACAACTGAGTTGCTTTGCCAGGGTGGCTCTGTCTAAATCCTAAAGCAATACTTGGCTATGCACTCAGCCCAATGGCTGCCTGTGATATGAATGCCAATTAACTGTGCTCTCCCTGTTGTCTGTGTCATCTGACAAGCCAGAGACTAAAAGGTCTATTTGAGGTCAAACAACTGTCTGGGCTACTTTCATAAGCCTAAAAGACTGGAAACAAAGCCAACACTGCTTCCTCTTTCTTAAAAAGGTGACAGTAAAGAAACAATGCTAACCGTACCAATCTTTTTATTTGTTATTTAAAGCAGAAAAAAAAATACTCTGCACTTACTGGATTTCTTTTAGAACATTTAGTGCCCTGCCATAACAGTTTGTAAGATATTTTATCCATACTGCACTATCTGTACTAGTCTCAATCAACTCTGAGTTTTCAGCTTTCCTCATTGTTGGCATCATGCTGGTATACAAGGAAACGCAGTTACAGAAGATGCAAGACAGTATTTTAAATAACGGAATTTTATTTAATAATATGACAGGGTAAAGGTGAAACAAAGGAACTGAAACATCTCAGTGGCGATATCAGTGCATGGCTGTAAAACAGCAGCCACAATCCAAACAGGATTTGCCATGGTAATGAGTGTACTAACTGAGGAAGAAATTGCATTTTTCAGTTATTATATCCTGTAATTTTAAGTTCTGAGGGAAAAAAGTAACATCTGCACATCAGAAGCTCTCTGCTGAAGAAAGATACTAGAATCTTATGCAATGCACTCACCATTTATTGTTACTAAATACTCATCTAAACGAGGTCCTTTCACAAAGTTTCTATGCTATTGTTATTATCCATCTACTGAATTCACTGAGTACTTTCTTATTGAATCACCTGTTTTTCCACAGAAGGAAGAATGCAAAGGCACCAGCTATTCCCTGGAATATGATAGTTCACAGACCTCCATGAGTCCAGTGCCCATGCATACAGACTAGACTTACCAGGAACAATAAGCTTCATACAGGCAAAACCTAAGCATCCTGCTATCTTGTGGAGAAAAGACCTTGAGAAGCAGGGCATCTGGCAAGCAGGATGGGGTGGAAGGGGGAGGAAGTAGACAGAGGTACGCTCCTCTCCACACATGCCATTCAAGAGCAGCAGTCCAGATGGGGTGGCAGCTGTCACCATCTGCTGCTGATCAACAAGCGATGAGAGAGGGGCAAAAAAAGTCGGGGGGCTTGAATAATCTATTTCTGTTTTCTTACCCCACAGAAAACAGAAGAAAAGCTCTAATGGATCAGTCCAAAGGTCTATCCTGTCCAGCATTCTGATTCTCACAGTGACCAACCAGATTTGGCAAGAACCAATTCCTTATGAGTCTCTTTGGACTAACCCAGAAGTCACTGCACTGTTCCTAAAATACTAAAAACAAATCAGTTCCAGACCCAACCCAAGAGTTCACTAAAAGAACATGCTCTGTCTTGCCAGCTCCTATCACACTTCTCTTTACATATAACCAAGACTAACAATATCTTTTTTAAAAACTTTTCTCATTTATGTTAGTGTGTATCTTTGGTCTCTGCATTTCCATCATGCATAGGGAACCTGTTACACATGGTCAAACAAAAAATAAACAAATAGATCTCCACCATTATTTTAACCTCTCCATAGAAATGGCAAAGGAACATGGGATTCTATCTGAACTCATGCGATACATACCACAAGGCCAGGAACGTTCTAGATACAACACATATTGACTTAGTTATGATATCCTTCCAAAAATTTCCTCCCTGCCTCTCCCAAGTTTATGCAGGGACACTATGATATTGCAGTGTCCTTTTTTAGATTATCTCTACTGTGGATTTTTTTTTCCACAGCTGACACACATGAAGTTGACATCCTTATTGAGCTCTAAACACACACACACACACACACACACACACAAATCTCCTGATCAAACACTATTTGTTCTGATTCTGTCAATGCTTATTGGTTTATATAGCCTATCAGGATATTTTGTCCCAAATGTTTATAGCTTTACTTTCACACACTGTTCTGTCAATTTGGAAAGATGCTTCTGTAACTCTTCATAGACCATTTCGGCTTTCACTTTCCTAAATAATCTGGTGCCATCTGAAAACTTGGTGACTACTCCTCACTCTGATTTTAGATCATTTATGATACAGTTTAACAGTCTAAATCTCTTTGAGACTTCAGCTGGTCACTTCCCTCCATTATCTACAATAAGAAGTATCTGTGTATGTGTTTGTCTATCTCCATCCAGACTCCATTAAGACTCTAGACAGCTGAAATCTAGACTATGAGGATGTCTCAAGGTGTACATCTCAGGCTTTTTTTTTTTTTTTAAAAAAAGGGGAGATTAATTACCATAAATTACTTAAAAAATGTTTACAGACTGCAATACCACTTTGAGTCTGCTACAAGACGGCAAACACTTGGATCCTCAGGAGCAGAAGAGCATCCCAGAAGTAGGATTCTACTCAAGAGCAAGAATTCTTGGAGTTTGTTCCAAATATTTGCAACTGTTTTGACTGGGGCTAGAAATTTACTTAAATATGGCCTTTTAACTTTTGACCTCTCCACCACGGGAATAGCACAGGCCCTACTTCTGTATAACCCAGCTGCGAAGTAAAGCTTTCTTCTTCTTGAATCTGTCTGTGTGCGTGAAGGTCCCAGAATCTGAAATAAGGTTTTTATTTTGTTTTGGTTTTTTTAGTACAGTTGTATTTTTGGACTACAATTCCCAGACTGGAAGGTGTAGTCCAAAAAACAACTTTACTTATCTTTGGTTGGCTTGCCAAACCAAAACTAGGGAACTAGGATATGACAACCGGGGTGGGAGGGAGAAAGAGCATGATTTATACACATACTTCTCAGAAGTACTTTAAAAAATATTATATTTTTCCTGATTTTGATACAATAAAGACAACTGATCATAAGCCCATTCCACCTATCCCATCAAAATATTACCCTACCCTTCTCAACTTTTCCCAACGATCTTATGTATAAAATCCTAACTACAGTTTATACTGTAACACATAATTAATTCGCCTTTGTTTATATGTTCATGCAAAAGAAACACTCTAACATCATCTGGAGAGGGCTTTGTCTGTGTCCTACAACTTTCTCAGTGTCACTTGGAAGGAACAAGGGAAAGGGCCTTCTCAGCTACTATTCCCAGACTGTGGAACTCCCTTCCTAGGGAGGTTGGGATGGCGTCATCCTAGTACCCCTTCTGTCAGCAAGTAAATCATTTGAATACGATCAGCCTTTTAGAAACTGACTGGAGTGGGCTTTTAAAGTTGTGTGGTGCTGTTATAGGGGCTTTATGTTGTCTTGTAATGAATTTTAATGTTTTTAATGCTTAATGTTTTTAACTTTATACATTGTTTAACTGTTTTTAAATAACTTTCATAGTTATACTTTTATGGAACATTTTGCATAGTTTTAATGTGTATTGATTTAAATATGCTGCTAGCCATATTTAGTCCCATTACTGAAGGAAAAAAGGATATAAATGAATATAGTACTAATACTAATAATAATTAATAGTAGTAGCGGTAGTAGAAATAGCAGTAATGCCAACATGTACACACTTACAAACTGAACAATCAGATACTGGAAGGGAGCAGAGGAGGTGGCAGTTAATATTCAAATATTTAAATATAGCTATCATGTTGCCTCTTCACCTTCTCTTCTCTAGACTAAACATACCCAGCTCCCTAAGATGCTCCTCACAGGGCATGGCTTCCAGACTCTTCATCATTTTGGTCATTCTTGTCTGGACACATTCCAACTTGTCAATATCCTTCTTGAAATGAGGTGCCCAGAACTGGACACAGTATTCCAGATGCGGTCTGATCAAAGCAGAATAGAGTGGTACTGTCACTTCCCTTGACCTAGACACTATACTCCTATTGACATAGCCCAGTATCGCATTGTCTTTTGAACCGCTGCATCTAACTCACGTTCAGCTTGTAGTCTATTAAGACTCCTAGACCCTTTCCATATGTACTGCGGTCCAGCCAGGTGCCTCCCATCTTATATTTGTGCATTTCACTTTTTTCTGCCCAGGTGTAGTACTTTACACTTCCCCTGTTGAAATTCATTTTTTTAGTTTTGGCCCAGCTCTCTAATCAGTTATGGACATTTTGAATTCTGATCCTATTCTTTGGCATGTTAGCTACCCCTCCTAATTTGGTGTCATCTACAAATTTGATAAGAATGCCCTCTATTCCAATACCCAAACCATGGATAAAGATGTTGAATAGCACTAGACCCACGACAGAACCCTATGGCACACCACTAGTCACTTTTCTCCAGGATGAAGAGGAGTCATTGGTGAGTACCTTTTGGGTTCAGACAGTCAACCAGTTACAAATCAAGCTAACAGTAGCACTGGCTTGTCCACATTTTACTAGCTTGTTTGTAAGAATATAATGAGGGACTTTGTCAAAGGGTTTACTGAAATCAAGATACACTATGTCCACAGCATTCTAAGCGCTTACAGACTGTGTAATGACCAGTTCTAGAGTCTTTCCTGGTATTGATGTCAGGTTGACTGAGTAGTAATTGTTTGGGTCCTCTTTTTCCCCCTTTTTGAAGATGGGGACAATATTTGCCCTCCTCCAGTCTGCTGGGCCTTTTCCCCGTTCTCCAAGAATTCTCAAGAGACAGAGAGCACTGAGGTGAGGCTGGATTAATAGTTTTTTAACGCAAGCAAAGCCAGCAACTTTCCCTAGTGAAAAGTACTTTAGATCAATTAAAGCAGTAAAATACAATCAGTTTGTATGTATTGTTCCATGTGGAATGATATGTGTAAATTCTTGTGTGTTTAAGTAAAATGTAAGAATTTCAAAGGCAAATCTCACTTCCTTTTAATTGGACATGTAAAACAGGATGCATATTTTTCCCTAGTTCCATCTTGGCCTGTTTAAATATTCTTATCTTTGCAGTGTTGGGTCACTATACAAATTCTGGTATGATATAAGAACATCTGTATCTGCTGTTAAAAAATATATAACATCTTCCTGGATCTCTAATATAATTTTATCAGGTTTGGAAACTGATATTAAAAAAAAAAATCTCATTCCTCTATATTTTGATAAACCCAGGACTATGTAACTATTAGTAAACCCAGCAGGCATTTAAAGAATAGAAGCACTGACCTAGGAACATCCCTTTCTGGCCATTCTGCAGGTGGGAGCAGTACCAACTTCTCTGTGTTATGTTATATATAGTGAATTTCCAGTTATTTATATTGTTGCAAAATATTTTTCCACTCATACAACATCTCTTTCAGAATATTATCAAAAATAATTTTTCATAGTTTATAAAATGTTTATACAATTGATTTTAATACTGTTATTAACTTTTTTATGATAGAACCATTCAATAGTTTAGTTAACCATTAACTCTGATCTTCAACATGTTTGTCTAGTTTTATAATTTAGCTACTTAAAATATCAGTGCATGGAGGAGGTAACGAATACTTCCTCCTGCCATGATAGCAAAAGGACATACACATGAATAATTTAAAATTATGCCTATGTATATCACCGCATCAGTCATTATGTTTTTAAATAATGTGTTATTGTTGCTATTACGTGCTGTCATGTTTGCTTTCATTTGTGATACATGAGAGACTCCACAAGTGTCTGGGTTATCAACAGCTCTGTACAGGTCTTGCAAACTCAGGGCCATAGCTTCCCTTGCTGAGTCAATTCATTTGTAATGTGGAATCAATCCATCTGTAATCTGGTTTTCTACTGCCTTCTACTTCTACTTCCATTATTCTGCTCTGTTCTCTTCTACTGTAAAGAATAATATTCCCAATAACAATCAGGTATATTTGGCAACATGTATCTGGTAATTACAGTTATAACATAAAGAACAGCTATCTCTTGAGGCTAACCACATCACATATAAAACTAAATTCCCTTTCACACCCCTTCCTATATGTTCCTGTCCCACTTCTATGAGGTGAAGCTCCACCTAGATGTTAATTTAGACATCACTCAAAATTACACAAATATAAAAGATCTGCCCAGTCCTCCAAACAGACTTTGAAATATATTTTCAGAACTGTCAATTCCTATTTCCTGCTCCCAGTTTTCCTTATATTTTTAATTTGACACCAACATTTTGTTTTAGACATCCTTCCCCAAGCCTAGGGTCTACCAAAAAACCTCATTTGCTATGTTTAAGCGACGTTTTCTTTAGCTCAGGATCCAATAAAATCTGTTGTTCAAACAAGTTCTATGAAGATGCCATTGCAGCAATTTACTTTGTAAATGCCTCACTTGGTAATTGAAACAAGACAAGTTTTGCCATGTTTGTTTAATGGTAATAACTAATGGTATTAATGGAAGCACTACATAGTATGTTATATTCTCACCTTCTTGTCCTTCCATTTCACTAAGCTGATATTGAGCCAAGTGTCAAATGAAAGTAGAGCTAACAATCCAGGCAACAGGGGAAGAAGAGAATTAGAAGGCATGGGCAAGGGGTGCTAAGAGCAGATCCCTCAACAAAATGATACAAAAATGCAAAATACTTGTATTTAAGCATAAAGAGTCAGTTAGTGCAATAGAGCTGAAATGTATGCTTTTACTGCAGGTTACTTGTAAGGTGTAAAAAAAAAAAAGGCAGCACTTTGTTTCTTATTAACCCATGGATTTCCATACCAATCACACCGCTTTTCAAAGTGATCATAATAGGTGGTCTTCTCCTTTGGTTCCAACATCAAAAAGCTTCAGAAGTACACACTTTGTGTTGGTCTGAAGTAAATCAAGTATGCACTGCAAGGCACAGAATTAGCACATAGTTTTTCTGTAAAATGGCTAAGTTGTGGTGTCATCTCAGCATAAAATATCCTTGAAGTTCATGATGGAGGATCCTTTATAAATAACTGATGATAAGGTTCATATAAGATGGCCTGCTCCTTCCTGTTTTTAAAATCCCATATACGTTTTCAATGTAGGTAAAACAAAATTATTTTTCAAGTCTGTCCTGAGCATTAATTCTTTGGCAGGTCTTACCGGTCTAACAAGTTTGACTTCTCGCACGAAAGCAAGTTTCACTGAGCTATTTTATTTAATGTAGATCTCCAACAATTTAGTGATGCCTCCATTCAGATGTTCTTTTAAAGGGTAAAACATACTGGCCCAATGAGTACCCAGTTCTTGCCTACTGTCTGAATTGCCCCATTATTTATGACACTACAGTCAGAAGGTTGTGTGGCAGATGCACCTATGGATGAACTGCCCTCTTCAATGAATTTATTCTTCAATGGTAATGCAGCAACACAGTTAAAGAGAAGCTGTACATTTGAGCAGTGTCTGTCAGCTATTGCTTACTAGCTCTTCACTCTGTCTCCTGATTTGCCCTTCAAATCTGTCTTTGTCTATCATGCTGATTTCTGATTTGCTCATTTCTAACGTCTAGGTTTCTCCCTGTACTCTGATGTCAACTCCTATCTCTACAATTCCTGGTTGATCTGAAACTTCTGTCTTGGGCCCAGTCCGGACAATGTCTACATATGAACCACTTTAATCTCCATTTAAACTACTGTAAGAATTTAAAAGAAAACACAGAATACATACATGTGTATTTGAAAGTATGAATGGATTAAATGTGCATAATTCCTGTCAAAGACATGAATATTGTCATAAATTTCTAGCGAACACAAGTCAGTCCTTAGTTGGGTTTGCCATCTGCGCATATTCAAGCTGAGACAGGTAAGTATCACCAAAATATAAATATCTAACTGGTCTTCATCATGTCCCAGGCACATGAGTGAAGGGGAGAGGTTTTATAAAAGTACAGACAAAGGATAAGAAAAATCAGCAATGACTGTGGGGTTAATTTGGATAACCTCCCAGGAACAGAACTAAAAAGAAGTAATTGCAGGTGCTATGCAGACAGTTGCTTCCACAAGGTCGCAATGAGGAAAAGAAAGCAACATAAGGTTGACAGCAACATTATGAGAAATATATACCAGTTTCCCAAACCTGGCTCCTTCAGACAAGTTCTGCTGCTGTTGACTAGAACAACTTACAGAAACAATGTAATAGTAGCCTTGACTATCCTAACAAAAGCAAACAGAATTTCTTCTTGGTTCTTCAAACACCATTAGCCAGAAAATTCCAATTTATTCAATTACACAGAAATGTTCTGAATATCTATCGCTTCATTACTACCTAGAAAATTTTGTTATGTCCAATGTTTTAATATTGTTGAGTTATTCCAGGGTCTAGATTTTAAATAACATTAATCATATTTAGCATATGAGTCTATTGTTTTAGATATTCATTATCTTGTAACAGTGTCTTCTCAACTTATAAAATAAAGAACAACTCAAAAAATAGCAAATAGGTAGAAGTGGTGTTCTAATCTTCCACAGCAACACTGGAACTCTATTTCTAGGAAGACAACACTGCACATTCATTAAACAAGCTGTTTAAACTGTACAGGATACCATGACCCTTCCGTGAATGACAATGACAATTCCTAGATGAATTCAGAGCCTTCTCTGAAAGAGGGGGTTTTTTTTGGTGGGGAGAGGGTTAAACCTTGCCTGATTCTGAGAGTCTTCTTCCAGCTTGAAATGCCTATATATTCACATGAATTGTGCTGCATACACGCATCTAATAAATGCAACCCTGAGTACTATAGTTCTCGGCATCACCCAAGCACCATTGGGATGAAGCTGTGACAAACTCCACCACGACAAACAAGGATCACTCTATGGACAGCATTATAGCACAGTGCTACTAGATTTTCATTTTGGCAACTAGGGTTTAGCTTGGCTACTCCATTAACAACTGAGTTCAAGATCTAAATTGTCATTTGGTAAAAGAAAATGACATTTAGCAAACAGGTTGGTTAATAAAGTCACAAAACTAATGTCATCCCAGATAAAGAGATCTAACCTTTGCAAATAGTTAACAGCAACCAAAAAGAGCTCTATCAAGAGTAATAGGGCAACCACAGAGAATGTTATTTAGTCCACGAGTTCACAAACCAGATTAGTTGGCTAAATGTTTATTGTGCATGTGCATATATTCAAAGCTTAGGAAAAATGTCCTGGGGAAAACAACGTTCAAAATATTATGCAAGCGAGTATCACAAGTTGGACAAGTATTTTTGTGTACGCATGGAACACACAAGGATGAATTTGTATAGAGATTTATTATCATTTAATACCATTTAATGCCCATATATTTCCAGTTTCTTTGCATGGTTGTGAAAGTTGGAGAGTGAAGAAAGCTGATAGGAAGTGAATACAATCATTTGAAATGTGGTGCTGGAGGTGAGTTCTGTGGATACCATGGAATGTCAAAAAGACAAATAAATGGGTCCCAGAACAAATCCAACCTGAACCCTTCCTAGAAGCCAAGATGACTAAGCTGAGACTGTCATACTTTGGACAAATCATAAGACGACATAACTCACTGGAAAAGCCAATAATGTATGGGAAAGTACAAGGCAGTAGGAAAACCCCACTACATGTGGATAGACTCAACCAAGCACAGCCCTGAATCTGAAAAACCTGAGCAGGGCTGTCAATAACAGGGTGACTTGAGGTCTCTCATTCAGAAGTCACCATCGACAGCAATTTCTACCTTTAAGCCAGGAGAGTAAGTTTTGGGGAACAGAGGACAAAGCTTCAATAATGTTTGAGAGTGGGTGGGAAAAGCAAGATTAGGAAAAATTAGAAATCCTCTTTTCACTCCAGCCACTGAATTCCAGATCTTAAACTAGAAGAGTATAAGCTTAAAGGAACAATTTCTTCAGGTCATCTTTATTTCCAAATTTTGAAGAAGTTTTTTTCCCCAAAGCTTTTACATAAAAACTTTGTATATTATACAGAGCATTATCTAAACATATGAAGACCATATAAAGAGGTACAGTCACTGCAATGATTTCATAATTCCTCTACAAACATGAGGAAGTAAAGTGAACACACAACGAAATTAAGTGTAGTTACATATATAAACAAAGGACTAGTACGGAAAAGCAAAAACATCTATTTTTAATCTGCTGCTCAGTCATTAGAAAGGTGCCCCATAACGACCATATGTTACTTGAATATGTTATCACACCTACTACTTCATCATATGTCTCCCAAAAAATTAATTAGCTCTAACTTCTTCAACTTTGACAAAAATGTCTTCAGTAAGTCATATTACTAGCTGTTGCAAACATTTCAAATTGCAAAGCTTTTCCAGCTTTCATTTAACCTTTTAATTATTATCATTTAGCAACATTTAAAAACCAGATGTCCTTTTGCTTATCAAGTACTTAAACATGGTATTTACACTTCCTCCAAAAAGCCACATTGTTTTGTACATTCAAAAGTTCTCCATGGGTATATTTTTAAATTTCTTTGTATAATTATTTGTACACCAGCATTTAAAACCATGTGCGGACGGATAGTGGGTGAGAGAGAGAGAGAGAGAGCTGTTGCCTTTCCTTCCTCTCTTTGGATTCTTAACAGAAAGAATGTTACATGTTTGTGGATCTTTGACTTGACTGAGGCCTGCTATGTACTTTGGAAGTGAGAAATCTGAAGGCATCATGAATATTGTGCACGGCTGAAGGTGGCATTGTGGTAGAAGATGCCACAGCACTGAAGAAAACTATAACTTCTTTTGCTTCCATTTTGCCTCCCATGCTTAATAACCCTGAGGGCTTGCCTGCAGCCCCCTGTATTCTACGGATGGTCATGGTGATTGCCAGGTCAGTTAATAAGAAAGCCTGTTTTACCTTAGGCCCAACTGTGGAAGATCATGACAATCTGGCTTGAATTACCAAAATGTGGTTGGACAAAAGGGGGAAAAGCAGTTTCTCCTAGACATGTCCAACAGATCTCTTGGTACGTTGTCAGGTAAAGCAAGAGGGAGGGAGGAAAGGAGGGAGCTTCCAGCCATTTTCACACGGCGTTGCAGTCCCACTATGGGGATGAGATAGCAGCGGCCCTCAGGTGGTGCTTTCGCACGTGGTCACCACAGTCCTGCTGCCGTCCTGCCACCACCTGTCGCGAATGTAGGATATTCACAGGTAAGCTGCAGAAATGCTTCAGTCCTGATTTTTTAAAAAAAACTCCATCAGGTCAAAAAGGTGAAATATCTCTACCTGGCGTTGGGATCTTGAGACACAATTTCAAGTCTGTTGCTGTAATAGCTACCTTACTACCTAACAATTCCTGTTCCGCCCCCACCCATTGGCCTATGGGGTCTCAGGGCCCGGTTTTGTCCTCCATGCTATGCAATGTCTACACGACACTGCTGGGAAAGTTCATCCAGAGTTTCAAAGTTCAGTATGCTGATAACACAGAACTCCAGGTCTCCTTCCCATCTAACTTCCAGGCAGCTGTTTCAGTGTTAAAGCAGTCTCTGTTGTCTGTTAATGGACTGGACGCAGGAAAACAAACTGAAGCTTAATCCAGACAAGACAAAGGCGTTTCTAGTCAATCAAAAGGCAGATCAGGAAATAATGATTCAGCCTGTATTAGATGGAGTTACATTGCCCCTGAAATCTCAGGTTCACAGCTTGAGCATACTCAGGGATTCTGATTTGATCCTGGATGCCTAGGTTCCAGTAGTCAACCTGTGCATTTATACAGACAAAACAAGTGTACCTGTTCCTTGAGATGTCAGACCTGGCCACAGTAATATATACCTTGATTTCATCCTGGTTGGGTTATTGTAACACATTCTATATAAGGATGCCTTTGGAAACCATTCAGAAACTTCAATGAATTCAAAATGTTGCAGTCAGGCCGCTAACTGAGGCTGCTTACAGAAACCATGTAACTGTACTGTTGGAACACTTCACTGGCTACCAGTACATTTCTGGACATTATTTAAAGTGTTGGTTATGACATCTAAAATTATCTGAAAGCCTATATCTCATAGCTATATGAGCCTCCCCGAGTTTTAAGATCTTTGAGGGAAGGCTTCTTCTTGGTCCCACTACCAACACAAGCACATTTGGTAAGGACACAGGAGGGAGCCTTCTTGGTGGCTCATCCTAGGTTATGGAATTCCCTCCTGTGAGAGCTTCACTTGGGCCCCTCTCTTGCTCCTTTTATTCTGGGAGGCAAAGAGCTTCTTATTAATTTATGTAACAAAAACGGGGGTTGGTGGGATTGTGTTTTTATCTTTTTATTTATTTTAATTTTTTTTATTACACCTTAGTTTATTACACCAATAGTTTTAATCTTCTATCATTTAGTTGCTTTTAAACTTTTACAGTTTGAAAATAAATTAAATAAATACTTGTTTTTTAAATGCTATAGGCCACCCTGGATCCTGTACAAAGAAAGAGAAGGTACAGATCTAATAAATAATACAAACAAACAATTTTCCTGCTTGAGTTGATGGAAGTGGTCTGAAGTGGGATATTTAGGATCCTAAGCAGGAAGACCCCAAAACTAACAATGATAAAGAACTATCATATTAATACCAAAGCTGTTTGGTCAAAAGCTACTCAGGATTTCATATCCTGCCTCAGTCTGACTCAATACAAGGAACAAGACATACCTTAAGTTTTAAATTTCTGTACTGTAGTAGAGTGTAATTAGTTGTGGTTGTGGGAACCAATAATCAATCTATTGGTATGGACAGACTGTTACCAAGCCAGTTATGGTCAATGACATCTCCTCTAGAAAAATAATGATTAAAAAGGTGATGAAGCAAGGTTGTCCATTATCTCCATTACTATTTGTTTTAACAACAGAATTTTTAGCCAATGTTATAAGAAATGAAAAGTAGATTGTAGGTTATATAATTGGGAAGGAGGAAATTAAGACAAATTTATTTGCAGATGATGCCTTGTTAACTGCACAAGCACCATATCAATCAATAAAAAAAAAATGACAGAAGTAGTGCAAAATTTGAAAAGGTATCAAGTCTTAAAATTAATATGTGAAAATTTGAAATGTTTTTCAATATCAAATGGCAGGAACAAAAGAGAATATAGAGCATAATGGAATTAAAATTAGTTAAGAAAAAGAAATATTTGGAAGTATACATAATGACTAACGTTAACAATATGATATAAGATAATTATAATCAGGTTTGGAAAAAAATATCTAATCAGATACCTAAAGGGTCGCATAAAAAATGGAATATCCTTAGCAGAATAAGAGTCTTTAAAATGATGTTGCTTCCAAAATTATTATATTTTTTCCAAACAATTCCAGAAATAATCCCCTTAAGGGTGATTAGAAAATGGGATAAAAGGATTTTAAAAAATCTAGAATTTCTAAAACACTAGTCTACTTGCATCAAGAGAAAGGAGCCTGGGGAGTCCCATCCTTTGAATTATATTTTGAGGCTTCTCAAATTGTTAAAATAGAAGACTTTGAATATGCAGGGGAAAACAGATGGGCTAGAATTGAAAAGTATGTGAATAATATGAATTACATTTCAAATGAAACCAATGAGTAAGAAGAACCTGGATATGAAGATGGGCCCCTTCCAATCTATACTATATCTATGGAATAAATGGTCTAAAAATATAAAAACAGAAATTTTAAAATGGCACCTGATAAAATACTTAAATAAAAATGAAAATCATGAGTTAGGAAGAGTTATTAAAGAAATAAAAGCTAAAGGATACAGAATGATAGGTGATTTATTTGAAGAAACAGGGAAGCCAATGGGGATTTAAAAATTAACTCAATTAACTGGTGAGAAATACTGGCTGAATCTAATGGCAATAGGGAGAGGTTTACAAGAAACAAAAGGAACAGGTGATGACCTGTCATAATTTCAGGAAATTTTAAAAAGGAGGATTAGAGGAGAAAAAGGGTTAATAGATATGGTGTATAAGTGTCTTCTGGAGAAACAATTTAGAAAAAAAAGAAAGTCTGGTTAGAATATGAGAGAAGGATTTGAGGATAAATATAGAAGAAATAACACTTTGGATCTCCCAGACAAATAAAGTCAAAAGTATAAAAGCTAGGGAACAACAACTAAAGTTAATTAGTAAGTGGTACAAACCTTGCACCAGATCTCAATGATAAATAAAAATCTTTCATCAAATTGTTGGCACAGATATGGCAAAAGGGACATTTATCACATATGTGGTAGAAATGTTACCATGTACAAAATTTTTGGCTAGAAATTATCCAAGTGTAAATAAAACAATGGGAGAAAACCTCCAATTTAACAAAGAGATCTGCTTAACTGAATCTAAGAAAATTGGGATTAAATCAGAAGACTACGTAATAAAACTTTTCTTAAGGGTGGTATATGCGGTAATAGCACTGGGATGAAAAAATTGTGTGCATTATATAGCAGAATCTTTCTTATTTGATTTTTTAAGGGAAATATAATGAGAAAATAAATGAAACAAACTAGTGGGATAATCGGGGTCTTTGGATTAAAAATGTCAAAGGTGAAAAGGGCACAAAGAAATGACAGAAACTACTGGTAAAATATTCCACATTTTGGGTAACGGTTACTAAAATTTCATTTAAAGCCATTGATGGGGATTGCGGGAGGGTGGCAGAAGGACTGTTACAATTACAGAAAAATATTGAAATGTGTGATATTAATTGGGTTATAATATTATATGTTTTAGGGTAGAATTGAATTTAAAAATAAATACTTTTTTTTTAAAAAAGAGTGTTACTGGATCACTTTTGAGCTTCAGCTGGTCATAAAATTCATAGGAGGAGTCAGACAAATTTTATCACCTCCCTTGGGAGTCTGATGGATATGGATAGTTTCCTGAGACTTCTTGGGGGTTTTACTGCAGTTTTCAGGTGGTGGACCGCTGTAGTTATAGTCTTCATTTAAAATGAAGGCAATGACCCAAATCTTTCAAACACCCTCACCCTAAACGTACAGTTACATCAGCTCTCTAGTATTCTAAAGATATGAGGATAGTGAAACAAAAAGACTCATGATTCATAGATGACAGAAGAATGATACTGAGTATGACTCTACTAATGGGTCCAAGTCATCTGTGAGTTTAATCTCTGAAGCTGTCGAAGAAATTTTAGTTCTCAACTTTTTCTGTATCTGCTTAATCTTGTCCAGTAGAGCTATTCTGAACACAGAAGAACTTCTTGCAGTAGGATCTGAAAAACAACATCAGCTTCCAAAGTAAGCTCTGACCAACTTGACAAAATTTTGCAGACTAAGTTACTCATAGGCCCTTTTCGCGTGGCATTTTCGATGCGAAAGGGCCCCTTGAGCATCGCGCAAATGTGAGGAGCGGTCCACACAACACACTCACATTTGCACAACGCTCCAGGGCCTGATGCGGACCGTGCAAACATTTTTTCATTTTTGGTTTGAAGCCAAAAATGCTGCGTGGTCGTGCATCGCTCCAGGGCCCTGCGCGCACTTACCTTGCGTGCGGAGCCTCGGGAGTTGGGCCGGTCACACTTCCTGTCTCAGTGCAGCCTGCGAAGGTCCCAGGCTGCACTGCGAAAGGAAGAGGCAGGGCTCTTGCGCAAGTGGGAAGCTCGTGCAGATCCGAAGAAACAGGGAAGCGAGAGCCTCTCCCTGGAGGCTGCTCACACGAGCACCGCACCCCATCGCCGAAAATGGGTGAGTTGCGGAAGGACGTAGAGTTATGCCAATTTAAGTGTAATTGTTCTAGCAGAAACAGCTGCGCTCAGAGTGTAACCTAATACTATTATGACTATTTTTCTGTTCATGCAAACTCCCCAAAATGTCCGTCACCTCCAAAGCAGAGTAGTAGCAGTGGATCATAATCTTACTCTGTTTATGTGAGACCATAACTCAGAGCAGAGGAAACACAAATGGTCTGTTTTTCTCTATTGCATTTTTTTCCTAATATGGGAGGGGCACAAAAGATAGCTGTCAAATTGTTCATTCCACTCTGCCTTGCAGCAACCAGCTCAGGACAAGAGGCTTATTTCAGCATTGCCACAGCTACAAAATTCCTACAGAAATCAGCTGATCTCATCATCACTCATCTTGAGCTCCATTTTGGAAGAAAGACAAGATATGAATATAATAAAGAAAGAAAGAAACACCTCTCCCAACAATTCTGGCTATGATAGACATAGTTTCAAAACCCTGCTTAGAAGAGTCCTACAGATCAGAGTAGAATTACCTACGTCTATCCTGACAATGAACTGAACACCCAAATAGACACAGTTGAGACAGCTGGGCTCTGCACAGGGCATCCACGTGTCAAATCATCCTCCTCATCTTTGAGGAGTTTTACTGTGGTTTTATTATGGACTAGTCTGGTATATAAGAGCACTAACTTGGTTGAGAAAAATCTAGAAAAGAAAAACTTTTCCCAAGCACCACACCTTAAATCTCCTGCCCACTCCCCGCATCATACTTCACTCTATCAAAGCAGTTCATTAATCATTTGATTATACTTTCATCTTTACAATCAGGCTGTAAATATTTCTTTACCCTTTACTTTTTGAACTTTGGAACATTAATCCAATTGTCTTTCTATAGATGGACATCTATTTCTTCTTCTGTATCAGAGAGATTTCATGGTGATTTCAAAGAGATTTCATGGTGCCTGTAAACCAAACTGTTGTTGCTGTGAGCCTGTAATTCAACTTATGGAGTTCCTAAGACAAACATATCACACAATTTTCTTGACAAAATCTGTTCAAAGGGTTTGCTACTGCCTTCCTCTGAAGCTGAGAAAGTGTGACTTGTCCAAGATCACCCAGTGGGTTCCATGGTTGGGATTCTAAGCCTGGTTTCCTGGAATCATAATCCAACTCTCAAACTATTATACCATTCTGGCTCTCTTAAATCAAACCAAACCAAACCCAAACTAAGTTTAACCATACTCCTCTTGAATAAAAAAATTATTTAGATACCACAGAAAAAATCTTGCTATAATCAACATCTGTTATGCTGTATTTGTGATTAAGTTACTACTTTAGAAATATGTATACCCTTTTTCTTTAAATGTAAAATATAGAAATGAATCTTTTGGTTAGTGTCAGAAAAAGTTATTGAAGTTTTAGTTTCTGTGAAATCAATGGAAGAACATCAGTCACAACTAACAGGTCCCATGTTCCTATGTGACTTCCTTCTCCATATTCAGTTCCTTGATCTTTGACCAACATTAAACAGTTTCTCAAAATGTATTGCCCGTTGTAACAATGTAGTCACAGGAATTAAGAAGGAAAATATGAAAAGCAAAGCAACAAGTTTGAGAAGGATATTAATTTTTATCAATGCCATACTTGTAGTCTAAGATAATAGTAATGGATTGTGTGCAGTGGTGGCTTCACTTTAGCACAAAGATTCCAAACCTTGAGTACACAAACCCATAAAGAATTTGTGGACATGCTTCAGGGGATTCATGAATTAGGTGCAAAATTTATTCTGTTCACTCGGTATCTGTGCCACAATAAAATAATATTTTGCACTTTCACATTGTTGAGTACCTTGTATGCCTCAACTGTAACAATCACAAATACATCCACTTCCAGCTGGAAGGTGGGTGGGTGGGGAGAATACAAAGTGCAAGCTCTGTACATAATAGAAACGTTATATATTTGGTGCTCAGTATCCATGGATTCTGTACCCACAGACTGAACCAACCACAGCTTGAAATATTTTTTAAAAATCCAAAAAGCAAACCTTTGAGCTGTTACAAAAGTGATGCCATTTTACTACACCACTGCATACAATGGGACTTGAGCATCCATGGATTTTAGTATCCGTGGGAGATCCTGGAACCAAACCCCAGTGGATGCTGAGTGCCCACAGTATCTATCCATACATGTAAATCCAGGATTGATCACTTTTCCATTTAAAGCTATAGTAGCAAAACAAAACTTCCACATCCATATAGAACAATGAAAAAGGAAGAACAAGTTTTAAATGGCAAACATTAGCAAAACAAAACAAAAACCAAACAAAAAGCATGTAGTGGTAGAACAAACAGACCTCATCATTATATGTTTATAAATTTACACATCATGCATTCTGGTATAAAGTTTCTGTACTGCTTTTATTATTCATGGGCCATCCTAACTTGACAGGCAACTTGAACAAAAGTGCACACACACTTCTTTTATTAACAACCATTTTCCAGCTTCTAGTTCCAGTTATAATAATTAAACGCTATAAAACTAGTTAAACTCTCTGTGCTACTTAAAACACTTTATTACTAGAAGAACATTATACTGAGGCTCGGTGTTCTTTGATAATATTAGTATAAGCTTTACAGAACACCATGTTACTAAAGCAAAGTCATAGAATGATCAAGACTTATTTACTGTTTCAAATGTTTTTAGAAATAAGAAAAATAAAGTGAGATTTTACCCGACATGGCTGGTGGCTTCTCTGGCCCTTTCCACACCTTACCTTCTTCCGACACTGGGGTGCGGGGATCACACGAGCAGCCTCCGGCAAGAGGCTCTCACATCCAGGGTCCTTCAGCTCTGCATGAGATGCCTGCTCGCATGAGAGCCCTGCCTCTTCCTTCTGTAGCGCAGCCTGGGAGTCTCCCAGGCTGCGCTGGGGCAGGAAGCGCAACTGGTGCGGCTCCAGAGGCTCCGCACGCCAGGTAAGTGTGTGTGGGCAATGCACGATCGCACACCATTATCAGCTTCTGGCCTCACAATCACATGATGCTCCGGGTGCCCTGTCTCATGGAAAATGCCGTGCAGAAAGGGCCTCGGGTCAGTAGATAGAGAATCCATTCTGTGAGTCAATCTGTACTTTAAAAAAGCAATCCAAAGTACTGAACTTTGTTCCCAAAATTGATTCACACACTCGGTGACTAGACTAAAACCTAGAGCCCACAGACATGGAAGTCACCAGCTGTCACCAACTCTTCAATTCCCACAATAGGGAGGTTTAAACTGAAAAATTTTGATGCACAAGTTGCTGACCAAGGCCCTTTTCGCAAGGCATTTTCCATGCGAAAGGGTGCCTGGAGTGTCGTGCGATTGTGAGGAGGGATCTGCACAACGCACTCACAATCACACGACGCTCCAGGGTAGGGTAGGCGCCGATCGCACACCTTTTCATTTTTGGCTAGAAGCCGAAAATGGTGCGCGATCACACATTGCTCCAGGGCCCCACGTGCACTTACCTGGCATGCAGAGCCTCTGGAGCTGCACTGGTCGGGCTTCCTGCCCCAGTGCAGCCTGGGAAACTCCCAGGCTGTGCTGCAGAAGGAAGACGCAGGGTTCTCGCGCGAGCAGGCATCTTGTGCGGAGCTGAAGGACCCTGGATGTGAGAGCCTCTCACCGGAGGCTGGTCGTGCAATGGCCGCATCCCAGCGCCGGAAGAAGATAAAGTGTGGAAAGGGCCTAAGACAGCATATAATATTCAATATAACAACTCATCAGTATATCTTAACAGAAGAGATTCCTTCTTTAAATAGTGCTGGAAAAGAATTACCATTCATCTGTTTTGTTTTGTTTTGTTTGTTTTTTAAACTTGCAGCTTTTTTCTAAGACTCCTTAGTTATAATCAAGCCATGACCCACAAATCATACAGCAGCCATAGTAGCTATGCTCTGCAAGTTCTGAAAAGCCCACAAGCAAACCATGTTGGCCATTACTTTTTGCCACATTTTTCTCTAACACTTGGCATTCAGAAACACAGTGTGTCTGAATTTAGATATTGCATATAGCTATGCTGAGCATCAGCCACTGACAGCCTTATCCTTTTACTGCTGTTGCTCTTGATAGTTCTTGTTGTTCTGCTGCTGTTTCTTATGGTCGCTGATATACTATTCTGCATATTCTGTTGTGTATTATGGTATTTTACAAACTGGTAAATTATACAACATACAAATTCTTCAAGAAATAAAAATAAAATATACCAAACACGTATTGACCATACATCCTTCGCATTCTGATATGGAGGGCACTCCAGAAGATAGAGTGGAAGGTCTTTAAACTGGCAAATGAAACTGATAACACAGACCTAAATCTTGGAAGCTCAGCAGAGTCAGCTCTGGGTAGTACTTGGAGCAGAGAACACCAACAAATACCAGGTGCTGTAGAATATACTTCAGAGAAAGCAACTGGTAAAACCACCTCTTGAGTATTCCTTGTTTAAGAAAGCTCTATTAAATTAATGGGGTTGCCATTAATGAACAGATAACTTAAAGGCAAATGCACACTGATACATAGCTTGGAAGTTTTTTGGGGCACTATGTTAGCATCACCTTCTCAGAGATTGTAAACTTACAATCTGCAGTGCATATTCCACAAACACACAGAGAGCCCCCTCTAACACTTTTATTTGGGTGGTAAGGAGTAACTTGATCATCACACGGTGAGTGAATTCAAGGCCACAGTACCTGTTTTACAATCAGTGGGACAATTATGGGATCCGGTATTACTATGTCAGCAAATGTTTATTTTATGCTAAAAGTGTACAGAATCTTGGTCATGATCTAAATTCTCAACTGATCCAGAATGGGCAGAAGTTCACTTCTAGTTCTGAAAAACTGGTAATTCTGATGTTAAATAATACACGAGCCGCTCTCTGCAACCTTTTAAAAAAGATACATCCTCTCCTGAAGGCTTTGGCTTTGCCATCCATAAATAACTAAATAAATAAATAGGAAGGAAGGAAGGAAGGAAGGAAGGAAAGAAGGAAAGAAGGAAAGAAGGAAAGAAGGAAAGAAAGCAAGCAAGCAAGCAAATGGTCCAACCGACCCAGCTCAGAAGGAACTTGGGCCATAAAAATAGCTTCAGGGGCACAGACACACATGCACCAAGCAGCTCAGTCTTACGCATTATCATTCAGCACCATCAATTCAATGACTTGATGGATTTGGAACAACTTAAAATCAAAATATGTTTCTCATAAAAAGAAGTACATCTGATTGCCTGGAGCATGTCCACTAGTACCATGGGCATATGTTTTAATCTTGGGGGACCTGGTCAGATTTGTGGATAATCAGAGTGAGATAAAATGCCCTGTGTACAAGAACACTTACTGATAAATAGAAGCAGCAGGTGCTTAATAGCGAAGAAAGTTCTCTGCTCTTGTCTACTGTGAAGGGCTTCAATATACAAAAAGTGTATGCTTTTGTTGTAGTTGTTGTTGTGTGCCTTCAAGTTGCTTTGAATGTAAGGAGACCCTAAGACAAACCTATCACAAGGTTTTCTGGGCAAGATATGTTCAGAGGCAGTTTACTTTTGCCTTCTTCTGAGGCTGAGAGCATGGCCATTTCTACACCTGACTGGGTCCCACCCACACCCCGTCACGATCCCAGCACTGCCTTTGCTGGGACAGAAGCACAACAGGAACATTGCCCTCCACACCCAGTCAAAAGGAAGAGCAAGCAACACGTGCCTGCCTTCTGCAGCACAGCCGGCTTCTTTCCCATGCTGCACTAGGGCAGGAAGCACATGAACACACTTCTGCCCCTTCCACGTGGCTGGGGGTGACAGGAGCATCATGCAATCGTAGGCACTTAACAGATTTTTTTCCATTAAGGAAATATCTTGCGATTGCAACATGTGGGGATGTACTGGCTGCAGGACCATGACAACGCTGTATAAAAGCATGACCTGCGAAGCACTGCCATCACGTCTCCATCATGGGACTGAGATGCCATGCAAAAATGGCCCACGAATTGCCCAAGGTTACCCAATGGGCTTCCAAGAGTCAGCAGGAATTCAAACCCTGGCCTCCAACATCACAGTCCAACGCTCAAACCAGTACTATTATGTCCCAAACACATTCCACACCTCATCACTTTGGGGAGAAGGCAAAGGTATGGTTGAAAGCAGAGGTTTATAAAGCATATCTGAATAACAAGAAAAAGATGACACCTCTTCCTTCTAGAAGCTCTGAGAACAGAGAACAGGGCAATTACAGCAAAATTCTCTACAACTGCCTATTTCCCATGGAAAAGTGAATAATCTCAGCCCTGCAATATTCAGACATTAAAAGTGAGTAGTTTCCTGTGGTTTTTCTGCCTAGTTGACTATATTCCCTACAAAGTAACCTTTTAATCCTGTTTTAGGATGTGTCATAAACATTCTGGACACTATGTAGGTACAAATCAGAATCCCTTCTGGTGATTATTGCAACATCCAGTACTCAGAAGTCACCATTTTTACCATTTTTCTGTACAACTAAGGCCATTTCTGCACTAGACTGTTATACTGCTATTATTACACTTTCAACATCCTATGGAATGCTGGGGTTTGCAGTTTAGTGAAGGTCTAAACTTACCTAAATCCCTCCTATCAAAAGAATTATGTCCCAGAGGGCTGAGAGACCTTCCAGGACAGCCTAAAAGAAGGTGGTTGGGCTGCAGGATGGGAGTCAGGTACCTACCTACCTCCCCTCTGCCAGCCTGGAATCTACCCCAGAAATGCTCCCTCTGACAAGGCACTAGAACCAACCCAATGACGGGGTTTCTCATTTTTATACTATGCCAATCTAATAGTTTCTATGACTCTTTGTATGAAATTATCTTGAATTTTTAGCAAACTACTTCTCAAACTTTAACTCAAGCACTTGCTAAAGTCACTCCCATAATGAGAACCCATTTAACTCCTTTGAATTTGCTTAATAAATAAATAAATAAATACAGAAATTAAGTTTAACTTAAAAAATGGATATAAATATGTATATTGTTTTCTTCTCTTTACTTTGTTTTCTCCAGGTTACTGATTTACAGCACAATCTTATACGTATCTATTGCAAAGTCTAGAAAAAGTGCACAAAACATGCATTGCTTGAATTACAGGAGGCACACACAACAATAAAGAATTTATTTATTTATTATAGTTATGTTTAAATTTCAAGTTTCTTCAGGCTCCAATTAACAGAACAAAACAGCTTAGCCACATACATGTGAACTGTAGACTTTACTAAATTACTTCCACAATCTCTTAAAAAGCAAATTAAAGCATATGGCATAAAACCAAGGAAACAATATATTAAACACAACAACTCCAAACTCAACTGAATTCCCAACTATTTCCCTTTATTTTTTTAGAGATTGAATCAAAATTACTTTAAAAAGATCTCCATCACTAGCTCCCATTCCATATAATGATAACCACACCATTCTGAAAAACAGAACAACTAAATGACAGTCAAATTTCTTACAAGTGAAAATTCTAGGATTTTTCTACACCCCCCACAATATTTGACAAATATCTGACAAATATTTTTTTAATGCGCAAAATAGCATCCTTAGTTGGCACAGCATGTTATAGTGACCAAACTGAAAGCTGCCTAATTTTCACATTACTCTATAACTTCAGCAGCAGCATAACAAGCCTATAACCGTTCTTAATTTATACCAGCCTTCCTCACAACTGTTATTTGTCATATGCCTGAAGGAGAACAACAAATAAGGATTACAATATACAAAATATTTTTGAATATATTATGAACTAAATAGCTGCCCATAAAACATACAGCACAAATGTGCATCCACTGTTGCATTTCTTTAGGAACAAATGCGTATAAAACTTGAAGGAAATGTCTAGGAGACCTATTAGTTAATGATTTTGTGGATTTTGTATAACTTTCTTCACTTTTTTCAAATAGGCATAATTTCTGCACACCCTAGATTTAAGTGGGCTACAAATCAGCAAGGGAGCTGAGGTACATTTTAAATACTATGTTTGTCCCAAACCACTCATGCTTTTATGGACATACAAGTAGGCAAATAAATGGCTGAAGAAGACAAGGAATACAGTTATAGAACTAAATGTAATTCCTTAAATAAATACTATTGAATATTCTCTCTAAAATGTTTTCAGGTCATATTACGTGTTAATATTCACTATTAAGACAAAAATATGGTAATAAACCAGTTGGTAAAAGTTTTTTTAAAAAGCTAACAATTAATATCCTAATTCTTGTGCAGTATATTTCATTTTACACTTACCCCTTTTCTGAACCCAGCCTTCTTTCACAATTGTAACATCGCTCATGGTGGCTCCACACTGAGCCCCTAATTTAGAAAAAAAGCAAGTCTTTTGCTTTATCACTTTCAGAATTGCACGTCTCTTCTGACTTTTCAGTTTCTTAAATCACCCTGAAAGTATAAAACACAAAACAGAAGTTAATTATTTTAATGGGCCTGTCATTTAATACACAAACTTTCAGCATTCAAACTGTGTATTTATTCATTTATTTATTTATTTGGGAAATTTATAGTCTATCTTTCCTCTGACAGAGCACGCAAGGTAGCTTACAAAAACTCAAAAATATGACTATTATCTAAAGTCACACATATAAATCAGCAGATAAAAACATAATCAGTCTTTAAAACAGACTTGCATACAGCAGACTTTAACTAGCACCAACAAGATGAGAATAATACCTTGCAAATTTTCCTTGAATGTCATGCTAAGGGTCCTGCCACTTCTAAGCAGTTGCTTACTCTGATACATAAACACGGTTGGAATTCATGATTTCAGTTAAGAACGTGCAACTTAAGAGTTTATATTCATCTACGCTACACATTCAATAGAGTAGGGAATACTTAGGAATCATTAACATCCTCCAGTCTGGACTAACCAGGCAGCAGCCACAGTAAGCAAAAGGGTTTTAATTTCTCCTTTACCAACCAGAGACTGCTCACAGGTAGGGGGTCAGTCTTCTGTGTCTCAGTCAACAGGAGAGCACACCTCTTTGACCACAGTGGCTGTTGCCTAGTTAAGTCCAGATTTTGGGGGGGGGACTGGGCTGTGAGAAACTACTTAACTATGTAACTAAAGACGTTACACAACTAAGCAGCCGATCTAGAATCGCAGCCACTATCTACAAATGACAAGTTTTCCTTCAAAACTATTTTGTGTCCATAGGCAAATATAAGCAGATTTACTCATATGCAATTAAAATTAACTACTAATTTTTATAGTTAGGCAACTTTAAAGTTAGTTGTTGTGCAGATAGCACCCTTCAGGCTCTGCACTATGTGTGTACCGCAGTGTAGAACATTATTTTTTGAATGAAGAAACTACACCCATCAAGAAAGTGAGCTGCTGTTCAAACCATGAGCTTTCAATTCCTGTTCTTAAAAAAGATCAAATCCTTTATCTTATCTGCCACCTGCCAAGCATGCAAAGTGACAATTGTTCTTGTGTGCCTTCAAGTCATTCCTGACTTATGAAGAACCTATCATAGGGTTTTCTTGGCACGATTTGTTCAGAGGGGGTTTGCCTTTGCCTTCCTCTGAGGCTGAGAGAATGTGACCTGCCCAAGTCATCCAGTGAGTTTTCATGGCCAAAAGGGGATTCAAACCCTGGTCTCTCCAGAGTCAACCACACTGATCATTTCTTCTGTGGATGAAAATGCCCGGAAGGAAACATCACAACCTCTATTCAAGGGAATCCTAGGATCACACTAGTATGCTGGAGTGGTTTGAATGCTGGACTAGGACTCTGGGAGACCAGAATTTAAATACTTGCTCAGCCATGGAAACACACTTAAGCAAGGGACAGTCAGCTTTGTACGAAGCAACTGTAAACCCCCTCTAAGCAAACCTTGCCAAGAAAACTCATCTTAAAGTCACCATAACTCAGAAAAAATTTGAAGACACAGCAGCAGTTCAACAACAACAGCCCTCTTATGATGCAGAAGACACCAACAATGTTCCTATTAATTGAAGTTAAAGGTGATTTGTCCAAATTCAAAAACCAAAAATCCCAAAACACCCGAGCTGCTTTCGCAGAATACAGACTGTTCTGGAGTTCTCCATGACCCTCCACAACCATAAACAAATAAATAAATAAATAACAATATTTCTGCTCTTGAAACTTTCCAAGAATACTGATTTTGTATATTTGCGGGTCAGAGGGACCAAGTCCCTGAAAGTGCTTTTGAAATATGTTTTTTAATGTTTAAATCTTCCCCTGCTTCTGTAGCTCCAAGGATGTAACAATAGCAATAGCAATAGCATTTATTTCTACACCGCCTATTTACAACTCAGTAAATATCACACACAAAAATATGGAAGCTCACTTTTAACAACCTGTTGCAAGAGCAAAGAATTCTGAAAATCATAACCATGCAGAATGGACACGCCCCCCCAAAAAACCCCACCCCACTTTCGTGAAAATGCCAGTGCTTCCTGATTGGTCCTGAACTTGCACCAAAATGTTTGAGATGTAAACCTAAGCCTAAACATCAAGCTTGGTTATAATCAATCCATTAATGTGCATTCTAGAGTAGTGCTATTCCAAGTGGTAAATACACAGGCCAGTGCCAGTTTACAAGCCACCGGCTTCTGGTCCTTGTTAAATTTCCAGGAAACTATGATAATACAATAATCATATGGCTCAAGTACAGCACTGGTCACTGGCATATTGAGAGGAAAACACTGCCACTCCACATTAGATAACTTAAGAAACTCTGTTCTAGAGTTAAAAAAAAAACTGAAATATTTGCTCAGGAGGTACCTAAAATAGTTGATGGTTATAAAATCTTACTAAGGTTTTATTTTGGTCCTATTAGATAACACACCAAACATGATACCTCTGTGATCAAGCATTTGTGCAGCACAACAGGCAAGCAAACAGATAGATAAACACTTAAAACTTGCCAACTTGCAATGTCAAACTAGATTTTAGTAATCTTTTGTGGCTTGTATTGTGCTCACAAGAAGATAAAAGAAATATTAAAGCATAGATGAAGATTTAGCCCTGTCTCACAAAATGATATAAACTTAACTAAAGATTAAAATCTGAAGAAAATATAGGCTTCATATTTGAAATCTTCGCTGTTATTGACTGTAAAATGTCCAGCTTTAGTAGACTGAAATGTCTTCCCTATGTATTCATTTAACTATGATACTTTATAATATTTATTAACATTTCAACATGCAAAGTATTTTTGTGAGTATTCAAATAGACTACTACTTAAAAAAAAGTAAGTAAGTAATTTTGAGTCAAAAAAGACAATGTTGCCCATTCTCAGCCTCCAACAGGAGATTCCGTAACTGAGCTCTCAGCAATTCTTTCTACAGGACTGGTACCTTTGATTCTCAGCTCAAACCTCTACAGATCTAAAAAGTCAAAAGGAAAAAAGGTTTTCTTTTCCTCAGTGTTGACTCACAAACAGACTTATCTGAAGTGTGCTACATGAGCAAACTGAACACTGGCCATGTCTCCCCTGAGATTAGGCTTTTATGCAAAGGCAGAAGGAAACAGTACTTGACTTGATGCACATGCAAGAAGACAAGAAAACTTTGTGTACTGTAGTGAAGCCCCCTATGAGCTATAATTCTATCCTGGTACCGAACTGTTTTCAGTGAAGGGGAGCAAGTACTTCACCAATCAATAGTAGAAAGCTCCATGGTAGAACTGCCACTCACTCTCTCTTGGGCTCGGAGTACATTAGTGTGAAGAGGTTATGGTAAGAGCTATAACACCTCAAAAAGCAGAAATTACAGCCACAGATTTTGGGTAGCACCTATGCAACATGGCATGTTGATACTGTGTTGAACAAAATGACTTGCCTCACAACTGTTAGACTGGAAGAAAAAAAAACTTAGAAGGAAAAAATAGCATCTCAGCCACTTTTTCAAAAAGTGACATAACTGAACACCTGACAAAGGCCCAAATTCCAGCAAAGACCCACTGTCCCTGTCAAGAACCCCTCTAAATTATTCCTGTTTGTCCATCTGCCTTTTGCTCTAATCTATACAATGGAAATGGTGGAAAGGGCCCTGCTTGCTCCATGGCTCTTTACCAGGCAAGCAAATGACAGCAATTATGAGAAAGAGAAGGATCAGTACCTGTTGGTGACAATGGTATTAAAAAGGCAGAGCATCTGAGGGAGGGTCTCACTGTGTCTAACCCAAAGGTTCCCAACACCTGGCACCAGCACTATATTCTTCATAGCTGAAAGGTGAAGAAGGAATTCAAAGCAACTAAGGACATTTCTGCACTGTGCTGTTATAGTGCTATTACTCCACTTTCAACATCCTATGGAATTCTGGGTTTTGTAGTTTCGTGAGGCGAAAGAGTTCTCTGGTTGAGAATTCTAAATGCCCCTCCCTAAACTGCAGACCTCAGGATTCCACAGGATGTTGAAACTGAATAATAGCAGTATAACAGTGTAGTGTGGAGATAGCCTAAGACTAAGCACCAAAAGAGTTTAAAGATCTTCAGTAAGACACATAAATGTTTAGCAGCTAGAAAAATTGGGGACATTCTATATAGAATCTCCAGAACTACTTTCATAAAGGCTGCCTTGTATAGGACAGAACAGAACTTTACCAATCACAGAACAACATCAGAAAACAAATGCTGCCACTACCCTAACATTGGTCATGGCAGCATTTGTTTTCTGTGCAGCTGTGCTTCCTGTGCCTCTCTTGGCTGAGGAAGGAGGGAGACTCCTTCTTCAGCATAAAGAGGCATATGGCTCCATACAGCCAAACCCTCCATGCCACTTAGCTGAGGAAGGAGTTTCTCCTCTGCTGAGGCCTATTCTCCCCTCACATCTCTTTTAGCAAGGAAGCCAAGAAGGGTGCAGGAAGCTCAGCTGTATGGAGTCATGTGCCCTTCTCAGGGGAGGAGACAGATACCCTTTCTTCCGCCAAGAGAGACACACTGCTCCATGCAGCTAGGCCTCACACCAGATTTGGCACTGAGGGCGCGGGCTGATTTAGGAGCTCAGGACAGGCAGCCTGGTTGCCTGCTGCCCTCACCTTTGTCCACAGAGTGTCCAGCACGGTGACTCTGTGGGGGCGCAATGAAGAAGGCAAGGAAAGAACCCTGACAGCAGCAGCCATGGCCCTGGAACCCCGGGTGTTTATCTTGCCCTCCAGCTGGCTCTGGTACCCAAGGTAAACAAGCTGTGCCCCAACATGTGAATCTTCCCTTGACTATTCTCCCTGCCTTGGGTCAGCAAGTGAGCAGGAAGGTATTCATTTATTTATATATTTAGATCTCAGGTAAGTGAAACCATAGTTACCAGTCCATGGAAAATATCGATACTAGATACAGGGCACCTACTGTATAAGTCTGACAGAACTACAGACTCTCTTGCCATGGTAAAATATAAAGTAATTTCACTTCCAAATATGATTGAAATTTGGGGGGGGGGAAGAATAGAACAGTATGATATCTACAGGTCTTTGAAATTAGAACCTGAGAGACTTCTCAAAAATTTACACATGAATCACTCAGTAGTTGTATGCCTAATGACCATACTCATGATTTACAGAAAAGGATATCCTGGATTCTAACTTTCCTTCTGTGAATCAGATTCACATTCACAGAATGGGACCTACCTTATTCCTCCGCATTAGCAGCTTTTAACATTTTCAGGCACTCTCTGAAAATGGCTGCGGGCTTTGGGGAAGGGAAGGACGTGGAAAGGGCACAAAATATGATGGAAGGAGTTACACATTTGGGGAGAAATGAATGGAGGAATAAAGGATGATCCAAGCCAATATATTTTAGATTTCTGAAGTCATCAAAATCTGTTTTCACTCTTTTTTTTCAGTGTTTGTTCACAACACTGTAGTCATGCCAATGGTTGTAAACATGAGTTTACAAACAGAAGTGATAAAACATCCCATGTTTTTCTTGTGCCAGACCAAGTTCTGCAAAAAGCAAAATTATAAGAATAACATAGTGTTCATTTTATTACCATAGCCTGAGATCCTGCATCATCAGATGTAGTTGCGGTAACAGAGCTCTGGGTCTCTCAACCAGACCACTCCCTCCAAATCCTACCATATGCACCCATGCTAACGGAGAGTTTTTTGAAGTGCTAGAGAACAGAGAGGTGAGTCCTACTTTCAGCAGTGAGGCACCTTGAGACAGCAAGGCATTTTGGGACTGTCATAGTCACTGTTGCAAAGTGCCTCACTGCTAAGAGAGAAGTGGAAGCTTCTTTGCTTACCACTCCCTAGCACTTTGGAAACTCCTGAGTTGGTAGAAGTACCAGGTTTATATGGTAGGTTTTTGGGAGCACTTTTGATCACTGCACTGAAGCAAGTTCATAAACGTGAATCCCAAAAAATTACAGATTCACAAGTCTTTCTTACAAATTTGTTAATACTGAACAGGATGCCAGCCATTAACTTTAAGATAATACTTCCTGTATATATTCACTGAAGGATTGAAACAGTATCTTTGCAGTCAATGGAAAGACCAGAATACATATATTATTAATGACAACTTAAGCTAGATCTTTTCCAGAAGCATCAATTTCTTTCAAGCTTAGGACACACAAGTAACTTTATACATGTCACTAGCAAATGCAATAGCATTTCTCCAGGATATCTCTAACAAGCTCCTATATTGAGGATGTAAGTGAGAATTAATACCAAAAGCATCACAGTCAGGGAATGCTTGCAAAATGCTGAGGAAAAAGAGATTGCTAAAATCTCCATTACAGAGATTCCTGAGAATGATATTTCTTCCAGATTTCAAAGCACAGCACAAATAATAATGCCATTAATAATCTGTTAATCATAATAAAGAGTTTCCTTAATTGTTGACCTACCATTTAGCAATTGATTGAATGTGCCCACTGTAGCTGAGACTCATAGTTGAATTTAGGCCACAAAGTTCTGGCTGATCCCCCATGATGGTGAACTATGAGCTTTAGAAACCTGCCAAAGCCATTGGTTTAGTTTTGCATACGTGGAAGTAGTTTCCGAAACCCTTACATTCCATTTGCAGAAAACAGATACAATAAAGGCAGGTGCTTTCACGACACAATTGAAACTCTAAACTTCCCTTGACAGCCATGGCAGAATTCTATGACTGAGGTATGACGATCATGAAGCCCTCCAGATGTTGATAGGCTGCAACTCCCAGCATTCCCCACCATTAGCTGATGAGAGTTGCAGTCCAACAACATCAAGGAGTGGCAAGATTTCCACCCTTTGTTTTAAAAATTATTTAAAATCTATTCTAATTACTTCCTATTTCCCTGCTTAAGTTACTGAGACCTAGTCAGAATAAACTTATAGTAATACATTTATTTAGAAGATAGTACAATCCTATTCCAAGTTATATTTGTGTTCAGAGGAGCTTACTGCTCGAAAAATATATACAAGATGGCAGCGACGTATTCTTATACTCAGTGTTCTTAGGATGCCAGCCTAATATTGCTCTCATGTACCATCAGGTTGACTTTGATTATGATGGCCCTATGAATGAGAGACCTCTAGCCTTAATTGCATTGACTACTGTATATACCCATGTATAACTCTAAAAATTTAAGTAAAAAAATTGACCCAAAAAAACTGGATTGACTTATCCATGGGTCAGTGGACGTACTGTACCTTAACTCTTATCAAAAAAGGAATCATCCCCTTCTCTGTGTACAGCGGTGAAAGGTGAAAGCTTAGTCCGCTGCAGGAGAACCTAAAAGAGGCACTGACCCCCTGTACCTTCTCAGCAATCCTTTAAGAGGAAGCACCTTTTCCCCATCCAGGCATTAAAAAGGTCAGAAGCAGCACTGCAGCAGAAAGAGTTGAAGGGATCGGTGCTTTTTAGGTTCTCCTGGGATGGACTAAGCTCTTGCCTTTTGCCACTCTATTCAGCGAAGGGGATGGTACTTTCTTTATACAACTTCATACTGTACATTCTTTTATCCAAAAAAAGGAGCCATCCCTTTCTCTGAATAGAATGGCAAAAGCACTTTTTAAATGCATGGGCAGGAAAATGGCAGCAGCGGTTGGCAGGGGTGGCCGCACTCCCTTTCATGGAATGACCCTTGATTTATCAATGAGTCATATCAAAATCCATAATTTTGGCACCCAAACCCATCCTTGACTTATATATGAGGTCAACTTGTACACAAGTATATACAGTATTATAATCTTACCTGAAAATATACTATATATCCTTATTTGGAACAAGTCTCACTAAATTCCTTGAGGCTCGCTTTTGAAATGATGAGTGCTGGGACTGGGATGATAATCAGAAACCACTGCCACTTAACAGGATATTAATTTTCAAGTAAGCAATTTAGGATTCTTGGTTAACATTTAGATTAGCACAACTTCCTTACTTTAAAGGGGAAAAATATAATCTAACAATTGATTAAATGTTATAATTTAAACAACTTCAATGTATGTCACATTTTGTTCAAGACTTAAGGTATATGCTGTTACTAGCCATTTCTTTAAAAGCTGTCAAAAGTATGTCTCTTCATTTTTCTATGCTACTAATGCTTTCACTTTTAAAAACAATGGCCAATTGCTAGACAAAGCTAAAGTGGCAATTCCTGAATAGTAACTTTAACACATCTATAAATCTCACTGATTTAATGGATCTACTCTACTTGGGACTAGCGTCTGGAATTAAACCAAAACATATCATATGTACTTCTTTTGGAGAATAAAACTCTTTAAACTAAGCAGGACATACTTCTGAGCGAAATAACTAGGAATGAGTATATTTTGAAAAAATAAATATTATTTTAAATGATATTGTTTAAATAAAAAACAAACAAAATTTTGATTCCAATCCCAAAGCTTCTTGGGAAAAGGTCCTATTAAACCCAGTGATTTTTTTAAAGTAAACATGCAGTAGGCCAGAATGCCTGTTTGTTTCCTTGCCAGCAGAAGAAAAATGTTTCAAAGAATCCCACCACTGTGGTAATCTCTTTAATATCTCAGAACAGCAAAACAGAGTACAGTTTCAATAGCATTTCAGTGGATTAGTAAAAGTTAAAATTTGGCAAAAGCCTCCATAAAGATATTTGCCCATAGAAAACAAAGGAAAAAATTAGATCTTTATCCAGAAAATGACTTTCTTCAAAGAGTTTCTTAATGAAATATCCATATGAAGAACTTCTGACATAGTGCAGATAATTCTGGGTACTCATCTTCTGAAATATTCATGTGAGCATCCATGTACACTTCAACCAATCAGGACATACATACATTATAATTAGCAGTCCAATCCAATTAAAGACACTGGGGTCAATCTAAAACTCTCCACAGGAAAACACAACTACTAACAGAATCTTTTTAAAGCTGTCTATAAGGATAGGATAAGATTTTTATTTATTTATTTATTTGTTTGTTTGTTGGAAAACACATTTTTCTTACCACTAAATTACATCATACAAGCAAGACAATACCTTAATAGGAAAAAATTGTAAAACAACATTAAGATTTCTATTTGAGATATATTTAACAAAAATGACATATGGCAAGTATTACACCTCCTTTTATATTATATAGGATTTTATGTGCACATACGTTAACTAGAGCAGGAAAGATACACAAATCCATTACCAACATTTCACAGATGTACACACCAAAGAGGTTAGAGACAGCTCCTTAAGTACCACTGCAAATGATACATCAGCTTCCAAAGTGAATTATTCACAAATTCAAGTCAGATGTCAGATTTACTTTCTCAAAACAACAGTGTATGTATAAATGATACAAGTTTAATCCTGCCTATGGATCCTAGAACAGCAGCAGAAGGGGCAACTCAAACCCGTCCTAGGACTAGGCCTTCTGTCTAGGCGAGCCTCCTGAGAAAACGTCAATCAGAAGGATACTAAATGATCAAGCATAAGAAATACTAAGGTAGGAACTGCTGTTGAGCCCTTGCAGAAATAACAAATGATGCCTGCAATGTATCTTATGCATGCTTATTTGAGAGTGAGCTACAATGAACACATAGAGGAGACTTCTAAGTACACATTCTGCCTGTACAACATACATTCACACTAATACATGTGAAAAGTAATATGGCCTCCCCTTGCAAGCAGGCAAATTTAATAACAACCTGCCTGACAATGTTGACCCACCACACCTTAAAAACAGTTGCAGGGTCCCTGATCCTGCCAAACCTTCAAAATACTAAGTTACTCAATATTTAGACAGTTTATCTATTACAAAACTGGGATTCTGATTCTGAAATATAATACAAATCCTATTTAAAAGAAAAGACTTGAATTAAGACACAAGAAATAAACACTGGAATTATTTCACTGGTCCTAATTTCCAACATTACAATACAACATTATGAATGGATTTATAAGCAATCACAATACTCTCATGGAAAAATCCTCAATTGTTTGAACATGATAAAATAGGGATTTGAAATGTCTTGTACATATATATTCATTGCACCAAGCTATTATGTTTAAAACACTGTTTTATATTATGTTTAGAAATGACAGATAAATTTCAAAAGTTAAAAGGTTAGGCCTTTGTCTCAGATTGTGTTTTGTCAGTGAAATGTTTCCATGACCAGTACAAGCAGAAGATGGGAGAGAATGCCTGAGAAAGAATAACATACATCAACTGCTGTATGTGCAAGGCACCCACCATGGCTGTTCCAGCAAAACCGATGCTCAGAAAGAGGCTAGTTTGTTTACTTCCAGCAGCATCACTTCAGCAGTGCACTGCTAGGGAAGAACAGGCTATTCTTTCCTATTTCTATTATTAGCATACAGCCACGTTTTAACGAGATGATAAAACATTTATTATTACTCATTAACTATTGCCATTTACTATACGTTTACCTCTAATCCAAAGCAAGCCGGGGGCGGGGGGAGAACTGAGAAAGAGGGAGTGGAGGAAAAATAGGGAGGTGTGATGAGGAGGCTCAGGGACCGAAGAACTGGGAACTGGATACAGGGGGAGAGACAAGGCGCCGACTGCACCATCCTCCCCGACATCATTTCAGTCGCAAGGAAGCAGCATTCCACACAAATAACTGCGTGTGTGCACGCGCGCGCGTTGTATATTACGCCTCGTGGCCGAGCACATATCTTCTTCCTCTCCCGCCACCCTCCCCGAGTCTTTAATGTTACATAACCTCCCTGTCTGTATAAGAGCCTAGCAGGCCCCGCCAAGCGCGCAGACAGACGCGTCCACACACGGGGAGGACTTAATTATATTGTAAGCCTCGCTTGCCACCCTCAGGGATGACCGGGGGGAGGGGAGAGAGGCGAGCTGGGGAAGCGATGCGGCCGCTGCCACCTCCCCCCTGCCAGCAGCAGAGCAAGACACGGACGGGATCGCTAGGCCGGAAACGCCTCCCCCTCCCCCCTTTTTTTAAAGAAGGGGAGGGAAGGGGCGATGAAGGAGAGGGGACCGGGAGGAGGGGGCCCGCCGCTGTCGCCTGCGTGACAAGCCGCAGATCTGAGGCATCCCCACCTCTCCTCCTTCCTCCTCCTCCTCCTCCCGCCCTCACCTCACGTGCCCCAAGAGCAGCCAGCGCCCAGCCGCCCTCCCCCGCCACCCATCCCTCAACATACACGCGCCCGCCAGCGCGAGCGCGCTCCTTCCCGCCGCCGCGCACCCCCCCTTCCCGCCCTTGCCCTCCCTTCCCTTTCATTGACTGACTGGCCCCAACTCCTCGCGCGCCCGCTCGCGCTTTACCTGCAGGATCGGTTGAGGTTGGCCGTTGAGGTTGGCGGGAAGGTGGCGGCGGCGGCGTCTCCGGGCAGGGGGGCTCCCACAATCCCTCCTCCTCCTCCTCCTCCTCCCTCGTCCCCCCTGCCGGGTTGGGTCTCTCACGGCCGCTCTTTGGCCACGGCGCTGTCGGAGACAATCCTGGCCCCGGCTAGCGACGCTCTGAGGAGACGCGGGGGGGCGGCGGCGGCGGCGGCGGCGGCTACATAGACAGTGATTCTCGCCGCTATTCAGGGAGGCGCCCGCCTGGGCAGCTTGGCCGCAGCATCCGTGGAGTCAGGGCGAGGCAGCAGCGGCTGCGGCTGCTGTGGCTCCCGACTCAAATCTACCCGGGGCCGCCCCGGGGCCCAGCGTTCGGCTCGGCTCCTGCTTGCCGCCGCCGCCGCCGCCGCCGCCGCCTTCACCTCTTCAGCCACCTCCGCCAGGCTCGTTATTGACTTTCAGGAAAACTCCCGACGTCACCGGCTCCCCCGGAGTGTCTCCCCCTCCAAGACGGCGGCGGCGGCGGCGGCAGGAGCGGCAGCAGCAACAGCATCGGCATCCCCCAGTTCTCGCGAGAAGCGCCGATTTGTAGAATGGAGCGGGGGGCTGCCAGACAGAGCGGGGAGGGAAAAGGCGGGGGCTGCCAGACAGAGCGAGCGAGGGGCGGGAGGGAGGGAGGGAGGCAGACGGAGGTGAAGAGGATGAATGGGAGGGAGGGAGGGAGGCGGCCGGGCAGACAGGAGCTGCGAGGCCGGCTGAAGGAGCGGCCGACGGCGAATATAGGGGGAGCTGAGGTAAAGGAAGCGGGGGGCGGAGGAAGAGCTGCAGGACGCAGAAGAGCCAGCCTGCCTGCCTGCCTGCCTGCCTGCGCGGAGAGGAGAACTCCGTGAAAGGATGGCAGGAGGCAAACGAGGAGCGGGGAGGAGGTGAAAGCGAGAGAGAAGGCTAACCGCTCGGAAAGGGTCTGTTTAGGCAGGAGGAGCGGGGCCCGCTGCCCTCCAAGGGGCTCTGGAGAGAAGAGTTCAAGGCAAAGCGGCAACTCTGGGGCGGCTTGGAGTCTTGTTCCCTTTCCTAAACGGCGAATAAGAAAACGGGTTTATTATGGCATTTCACTACCGTTTATGTTCTCCTCGTGGCCCTTCCTATAAGTTCTGAGCGTCCGTTTCGGCCATCGCAGTATCTGCTATGGTAGTCTGAGGCCATTTCCTCATTCGATTGTTATAGCGCGATTATTCCGCTTTCAACATCCTATGGGATCCTGAGGCTTGCCCGCCGGCCTCTCTCTAAACTGCAAACCCCAGGATTCCATAGGATGTTGAAAGTGGAATCATAGCGCTATAACAGTCTAATGCGGAAATGGCCTAAGTTTCATACTCCGCCCGCTAACAAACTTCCTAGGGAAGTTTGCCACAAAAAGAACTTTGTCTCTCCAAATACCGTGAAAGATTTATGTTAAATCTGTCGGAGCAATGTCTCATTTCTGTCCTTTTCACTGAGGTAAAGGCATGTGCATTCGCAGATAGCTATATATTGAGCCTATGAAAGCTTAATCTAAAATCTTCTTCTCCCAGTTAATCTCAAAGGTGATACAAGATTCTTTTGTATGCTAAATATGTATGTAGTTCATATGCTCCTCTCGTTGATTTTAAAGAACTGATCCCCTAGTTTTCAGTCAACAGCTCAATATTCAAAGAGTTTGAAAATAATTTTAAAACAAAGAGATGCAAAAAATAAAGTGGATACCATATTTCTACCCTTGTCAGCACTGGCCAGAATCAGTTATTAAATTCTACACAGTGGTCATAAAATGTTCAGTGGTCTTCTGAACATTCTAATTAATGCAGAAATGAGAGCTGAGAGACACCTGTAAAGCAATGATGCTATATAAATAAATCATAATGATGATCATGCACCAAAAATAGACCTAGTTACTTCCTAGGACCATTTGAGTTTAAAAAGAAAGTCTTTCACCTAAACAGATACTTTATCTGGCTACTTCATTGCAATTTTCAAACAGATAGCTTGTTTCAGTTTTAAAAAGATGGAGAAGGAAGGCAAAGAGTCTGGTAACACCTTTAAAACTACCTGATTTATTTTCATCTAAATTTTCATGGATTACAATTTGTTTTGTTTCACAATTTGCTTTACAATCTGCTTCCTCAGATACACAGGGTGCAAAGTACCTTATCAAAACATTTGAATAAATCAATATTGTGCTGAAATAAACCAGGTGGTCTTAAGCATACCACAAGGCTTCTTTTTTCCCCTCCTTCCTTTTCTGTCCGTTGCATTATTGTTATTTTCAATATGTATTCAAATTATTAGTAAAGGTTGAAAGTAATAATCTCAGTTCTGGTTTGGTTCTTGGGGTCTTTCCTTCACCATTACTGTGTGGTGACCTTTGGTTTAATTTATGGGTTCTGTATTTTCTTTTGTTTGTTTGTGATCATTGTTGAATATTGAGGTAATGAAGTTCAATTCCGAAGGCATGTTCAGAGCACATTTCTACTTTGCAGGTTCAAATACTAGCTTGAAATCAAAATCAATCACAGCCTTGGCTGCAGAATACCTTCCTTATTGAGACCCAGCTGGTGCCTTATTTAAGCACCCAAGTCAAAACCTTGTGGTTCACTGGAGCGTTCAGGGGCTATTAAGATCATAGCTTGGTTTTCAGTCTATCAGGATTTGATTTTGTTTTCTTTTAGTTATTCAAATGTTTTAAAGTGTTATAATTGTTTTAGATTGATTTAGATTGAATTTATGGATTGTACTGCATGTTGAGATTTGATAAAAGAACAGATTAAAAATAATTTAATTAATAAAAATTTCAGGGACAGGAAGAAATTTTGCATATCTCCTTTGAGTGCTGAGACTTTGGAATAAAATTTGAATCACATATTGAAGACACTGTTTGTCTGACTTCATCAATAGGACCTAGTATTCTATACATACATCTAGCATGATGAGCATAATCCAATGCTTGGAGAACCATTTTATTTGAAAAATAGCATAGAAATATTGTAAGTAAGCAAATAACATCTTAAAAATGAATTTAGTTTGACTGTCAGATTTATTTTTAAAGGACATAAATATAATTTTTAATAAATCAGATTATCCCCAGAATGACATAACATTAAATCTTAAATTTATTAAATACATTAAAAAAAGAAAGCTTTCAAAGTACTTCACATCCTCTCAGTAATTCTCAATCTAGCCCACTAAAGTGAGGTCTCAACATTTTGTCTATAATGGAGTGGGGGAGAAACAAGATGAGGTTGAGAAGAAAGGAGGACTGTCTTGACTGGAGCTGCCTAACAAATTCATAGATGAGATGAGACAATAAACTTGCTAATATATTTGCAGTTTAATTGTGAAGACATAGCTAGTTAAAAGTGACTTGTTAGGGGACATAGAATTCCAAAGAGAGTTTTAAAAGTGTTTTAATGAAAAGGTATTAAATTATCTTGTCAATTGTCACCAATCACTAAACATGAAAATAAGAAGCCATAGCCTTTAAAATCTGATCATTTCATTTTAAATAATGAACCCTAACTTTTAAGAATACGAGTTGAGAAGAAACTTCAAATATTTAATAAAACAAGCTGATCTTCACTACCAATTGAAAAGGAAAACAAATTCTTTGTGATGAACAGATACAAAGAAATCTGGACAATTTTAATGTTTTATAATGTGTTGTTTCTCCATTCCTGCAATCACTGGCATCCTGTTTTCTCAGTAGTTCTTTGCTAACTTGAATGCTTTGTATTTTCAGGAAATGTTTTTGCAGAGGGACACCACTGATTTTATTGTTTAAGACCCTATTTCAGTATACAGACTTGTCTTTATAGTACTTGAAGTCAGTGGAACTGGTGCACAGCAGTCATGTTAAGAAATGAAATCATAGTTAGGTTGAAAACATGTTTGCATTCATTGTTGCTACTGAGCTCTAGCTGAATGTGCTCACCTAAGATGCAGGTCTTAGAACATGACAGCTTACACAATATTAAAGAACAAATACATTAGCACCAGTGCAAAGTTGTTTTGAGTCATCATTTATCATAAAACAAGCTGCTTCAGACGTTCCCAGTCAAAAGGCATTGGGCAGCTATTCAGTCTTTCCCTCCCTGTAGATTTCTGTGATTTTTTTTCTTTCCACTGGAAGAAGCCCTAGGAAAACAAAGGAGGGCTCTAGCTGGAAGATACCAGCAAACAGGATCTCCCATAGCATTCTTTGAATGAAGGTGGGCATTTGTACAATCAAGGAGTAGCAGCCAATGACTTCAGTGTCAATGAAGGTGGTAAATCCACTTGGGTTTTTGTTCAGACTTTTCAATGAGCAGCTCAAGATGCTGATCACATGATAGGGATAGGGGTCAGCACCTTGGATAGCTCCTTTAAAGTTCAATCTAAAACTTCACTGCACTGCTGATATAATATTCACCAGATGTCAGGGATTAAAAACCTAATCTGGAAGTACTCAGACACATAGCTGAAACTGTAGGAATAAATTTAATGGAGATCTGTAATCTCAGATGGAGGCCTTACAACTGAAAAGACGAGCGAAGACAAAAGTCTGGTTTCAGTGAGAGAGATTATATGGTCACTTATGCAGGTATTAATGTACAAAATTAGCATGAGGAGTGAGACAAATAAACTTGATCATTGTTCTGTCAACACATTATAGTAGCTAAATGGGGAACATATGGTTCTCCACTTATTGTTAGCCTATGAGTCCCACTAACCAATGGTGAAGGATGCTGAGAGTCAAAGTCCAGAAACATCTGGAGGACCACATGTTCACCATTCCAGCAAAAAGTGTTACAATTCTGCAAGAAAGTCTAGAGTTCTTTGCACAAGTTGCACAGCAAGCAATCAAGCCATTGAAATTAAGGAGAAAGGATTCAAGAAAGTAAGGTGAAAACTGAAATAGAATTATTAGTATTTAAGATTCCATAGAACATTTAAGTGCTGCTGGCTATTGCATGCCAAGGCCGAGTCCTGCTAAGAAGAAAAATCACACACACACTCTAGATTGGAGAAAAATTGGCCACAACTTTATTGGCTAGAGATGTTAATTGTTGGCATATACATTGGTCTGGATCCAGGCATCGGCCAACCCGCGTGTTGACTGATGAGTCCGACCCTCTGACGCATGCCGGAACCATTTGGTGACAGGTGCAAAATCTACCTGTTCACCAAGTGGTGGAGTGGATGTGTGCATCTCCCACACCATGTGTGCCTGCTTCCTACCTTGCAGCACTCATAGTTACCATGGCCCCAACACCTAGGTGATATGTATCCAAGATCCAGGAGCCACGCCAACTACCCTAGGTTGTGACAATGATAAAAGAAAATGTCACCCTCCAGGTCCAATCCAACCCATGCCTGACAAGGGGAGACGGGTGGGACAATGCTCCAAAACAACGTGAGCTCTGGCCGAAGGGAACTCAAATATATACTCCCTGCCTGGAGCAGAGGGAAGACTGCAGTCAGCTCTGGCCCAGACAGGGACAATGAATGATTTTAAACCTCTTGGTTTAAATTGATTGGCTGCCAGCTGCAGGAGCTTTCCCAGCATGCACAGGCTGCTGGGAAGGCGGAAGAGGCTGCCAACCACCCAGCATGGCAGCAAAGCCATGTGAAGCCCAGGGAGCTGATCGAAGCCGCAAAATTGCTGTTTGGTTAAGTCGGGCAGCTTTAATTTCTGGAATACACATATTTTGTCTTGAATGGATGCAAGGGACTGTTTCTGTGGAATTTTATGGCTTCTTGCATTGCTCCCATCTAGTCTTGTGCAGAGGTGAATTTGGAGGGCGGATTTGTCTTAAAAAATTACTTAAAGGAAAAAGTGACATTTTCCAGAATACAGATATGTTGACCAAAGCACATACGAGAAGGTGAACGTTTCTGTAGCTTGTTGCATCACTCTCATCTTATGCAACTGGTGAATTTGGTGAGTGTGGCCATTTGGAAAGTGGGTTTTCTTGGCTCTTTCCTGAAATACAGAAGTTTTGCCTGGAAGAGGTAGATTTCTGTAGGGTTATGTGTGTGTGTGTGTGTGTGTGTGTGTGCCTTGTAGCATTACTCCCATCTAGTCTTGTACCACAGGTGAATTTAGTGGGCATAGCTTTTAGAGAGGTTGATGTTCCAGGCCATTTTCAGGAAGACAGATGTTCTATCTAGAACAGTTATCCTTGTCCTCATCCTCATTATTTACCAAACCAGGAGCCCCATGGTCAATTTACTTGGTCCCTGTCTTCCTGTTTTCTCCACAACAACCTTTTAAGCTACATTCGACCAAGTTCACAGGGTAAATTCAACGGCCAAGCAAGAATCTGAACATGGGTTGCTCTGTTCCAGCTTCACCACTTCAAACAGTGCTCTGTCCTAGTTTTCTCAGAAGAGTAACTACAGTCATCCCTCCACATTCACTAGGCTTAGGGGCACAGGACTCCTGTGAAAGTGGAAAAACCGTGAATAACTCTAGGCCCTCCCAAACCATATTTAACACAAAAAAAAGTATGATTGCTATATTCAACCCACTGTGGATTCCTTTGAGGCAATCAGGGTTCCTTCACAAGGCAGAAGTGGCTGGCTGGTGGGGCTTACTGCCACCTCCACTGCTGCCCCACACCATTTTTAACAAGAACTTACAAGCCTTGTTCGCAGTGACTCAGTCTCATGAGGCTTGCAGTCCCTATTAAAAATGGCATAGAGCAACAGCAGAGGTAGCAGCAAACAATCCATGAATAATCAAATCCGCAAAAATGAAACCCACAAATGTGGAGGGCTGACTGTACTTTTTTAAAAATGGTACCAAACTGAAAAATAGTGATTGAAAAAGTGTAATGATTAATGTGTCAAATTTGCATAATTATAATGCAAGTTAATAACATGCAATTTGGATTTCAAGGGCTGGAATATGACAACTTCAGTATATAGGTTTGTTGTAAGGTTGCTCTGTATGGTAGCCTAGCCATTGTATATTGTTTTAGTATTGTTCTTGTATTGTTCTTGTTGTGTGCCTTCAAGTAATTTCTGACTTATGGAAACCCTAAGGTGAACCTATCATGGGATTTTCTTGGCAAGATTTTTCCAGAGGGGGATGCCTCAAAGCATTTTTCTCTATCCAGCTGGATGTCTTTTAGCAGTATCAGCACTGTGGGGTGAAGGATGGCTGGAAAACAAAGACTTTTGGTGTAAAGTTGCATCAGCATGTCTGCAGTAAACAATGGAGTCACCATAAGGTAACAGGTGACTTGAATGTTCACACACACACACACACCTTTAATAGCCTGTCTAAATACCCTAAAGGCATGAGATTCTGTCTGACATCAGAAGCTCAGGAGGGTCAGCCCGGGTTAGTATTTGGATAGGAAACCACCAACAAATAAAATATGCTGTAGGTTATGTTTCAGAGGGAGGAACTAGCAAAACCACCTCTGAATATTCCTTGCCAAAAAATCCCATATGAAATTCATGGGGTCACCATAAATTGACAGGCAACTTGAAGGCACATATATACAGACACACACATGCCATTTATAGTAAAATCAGATTCTTCTGCTTTAATTTTAGTTAATTTAAGTTAATACATCATGGTTTCTTGCCATGATTATATTCCATGGTTCCATAGTTGAAAGATACTGTGATAGAAACTACACAGTTTTCTGACTTTTAGCCTGTATTCTGTAGATTTCTCTCTAGATTTTGTTCCTCATAATTTGTTAGTGACTCCAGTGTTGGGTTGGCAGTTATAGTGTGACATGTAATGTTTGCCATTACTAGGAATTGTCAAATGCAGCATCACAATGTACTATTAGTGTATTACAAGCTTTTTCCAGCTTTTTATGTTACTTCAGTCTCCATGCTTATTCCTCCATTACCCTGAAATCTTAATTTGGCAGTGGATAGTCATTCAATTATTTCAACATGCATTACCTAGTGAATACTTTTTAGATATAACCCTCCCTATGCATGCAAGTTCCCTCACTCAAGAACAAATAACATTTCCAAGTGGCTACAAGGACAACATCCTCAGTGATACAGAATCTGTGGATATGGAGGGCTGGCTGTATAGTTCAGGTATCTGTATATAAAATGATGTAGGACAACAGTGGAGGTGGTAAGCCCCAGTCACCAGGTGCACATTGTTCAGGCTCCTCTGCCTCTGAGGAGAGGAGTCGGAGTGAGGGAGATGGTGTAGTCCAGTTTGAAGCCAAATTTTGGACATGTGGCAACTGATTTAGTGGTGGCTGCTGCTGCTGCTCCACCACCCAACTGAAGTGAGATCTAGAGCAGGGTGGCTGCTGATGGTGGCTGCTGGTGACCATCTCAAGCCTTGGCTCAGAGGAGAGCCCCATGCCAAACAAACCCACACTCCTCTCCTTTCTCTCCTCCTTTCACCACCAGAGCCCAGATCCCAGTCAGTGCCTTTCCCACCCAAGTCTTTTGTGGATGAGATCCTAGTAATTGCAGCCAACTCTGACAGCAGCAGTGGAGGCCGCAATGTCAGGGCTGCCAGCTGCCTGCTTCTGCCTTTAGGGTGGTAGCTGAGGCACTCCCTCTTGTTTGTTTGGCTGGAGAGAGACATAAGGATCTGTAAAATGGCAGGAGGCATGGATTGCTGCTGTTTCACAGATCCTTGCTTCTCTCTCCAGCTGCATCTCCCTCCTACCTTGCAAATACAGTACAGGTACATGGTGTTGTAGCTCCAAAAGTTTTGGATTTTGAAATTCCAGATAAGTGATACATAACCTGTACAGGTTTTTAAAAGACTGGTTAAAGAGACTATGGTGAGTTCATACCTGTTACATATCTATCTTGTATTTTGGGCTTTTTTGTACTTATTTAGTTGTTTTTAGCTACCCATGGGGGCTTTTCTTTAAAAATCATTCTGTTTATTGTTGCTGTGACTAATTTACCACTTAGTAGCTACTGACAACCCTTCAGGAGATGAGTCTCTCTGTACTTAAGGAGGCCGGCTCTTGGACAACAGACATACGGTATTAAGCATTGCCAGTGTGGTAGAATCTATTGAACCCTGTGCTTTGCTGGTATGGCCTTCAACAGGCTGGGGTCATCTCCATGCAAAGATGAAGCAGCAAGGAAGTCTGTGGAGGGTGGAGGATATAAATGGAATAAATAAATTTGTGGAATTCAGAGCCTAAAAGAAAAACTGACAATGGTGCACTACTTAGCTTTTCCATCAGAAGGCAAGTATACATGACTAATAACCTTGTATAGAAAGATTTTAAGTTTGTAACAAAAAGATTCCATCAATACATTTTAACTGGTATGATAGGCAGAAGCTCAAGCATAGTTGTGTCATTTAGAGCACTCAAGTGAGTTTTGTAGCAGTGCCTTGTCACCAGGGCATCTCTGGGCCAATAGAGCTTACATAAGTAGAAGTGCTGACACATCGATATATATATATATATTATACAACTATATATCTGTCTGTACATAATACTGCATATGGTAATCTAGTGCATGATGTGTGAGTCATATTTAAAAAGAGGTTGTCTGCCAACATGTATCAGTCTCTTTGGCACAAACTTTGGCATGACTAAAGAAGCTGGATTAATTATTAACCTTTTTAATATTTTCATCCATAGCTTAAAATAAAGGAGGAGTTCTCAGCAAGGAATAGCAACTTGGAACTAGTAATAAGAAGCAAAAGTATTCACCCATCTTCTAATAATGCCAAGATTTGAGTAGGGTGCTCCTCAACAGATGGTTTAACAGACTAAAGCATTAGTTTGCTGATCCTCTGTGCTTGCTAATTAATTCTTCAGTTTACTAGGATTTAAGATGATTGTTAAAAACAAGCCCCCTCTTAAAATAAATGTAGGTAAATGACATCCAATAGTATTAGTATAAAATGGGGGCATATATTATCTTTAGTAATCATACACCTCATTTAAATTGTTTAATAAGTTCATAATATCTTTACAAGATGTTATTCTATCTATCCTGGTATAGGCAGTTAGTTCTCTAACTTCTCTGGCTTCTTTGAACGAAAGGAGAGCTAGCTTACAGATGCCTCACCTGAAAGAGAATTTCATTGCATGACCGCTACTTCATTTGCCACCTCAAAAATTGCCTGAAGCCATTTCCTAGCTGTATCTTTAACAAACATTAAAAGTTATTTTGATCTTAAAAGTTGTGTTCTACTTAATTTGCTTTTTACTTTTCTTTTTTTTTTAGAAAAGTACTAGTTATGCAAAATTCATGGGATATGGACAAGTTAGACAGTTACCTGACTGAACCCATTTGTCCATGCACCAGTCATTCTGGCTATGTCACTGTATCAGCTCAGGCCATTTCCACATGAAAGGGAAGGAGCAGTTCACTGCATGTCAAAAGCGATGTTTTTATACTCCAATTCAGAGAAATTCAGAAACTGTGGTGTCTGCACTCCCCCATTTACATCATACTACTGTGGAGAACAGCAGTTACTGCATCCGCAACAGCAAGTCCCCAGCCACTCCCATTCTCCTCCCTCATCCTGCCCCGCTATCGCTGATTGGTCTGTTTTTTAAACACACACACACACACACACACATTTTTAATACATTTCTGTGTTGCTACATTTGTGCGTAGGTATGTATGTTCGTTGATACGTGGAAAAAACACATCTTAACAGTCCATTACCAGATCCACTCTCCTCCTGCTATCTGTTTAACACATGAAGAGAATAATGATGGCAGCCTATCCTTTGATGGGTGGAGAGAGATAGGGACAAAAATGATGGAAGGGACAGCCTGGGAATGCCCATAGCTGGCCACTTTTGCGTTGTGAATTGATGCTACACTTCTGCCTGTAGGCAAAAACCAAAGCAGAACTGGTTTGGGAGATTTACATCAGAGTTTTTCCATTTTTCACATACAGTGGTTTCTTATCGCAGTGAACCACAGTGGACCATTCTAGGAGCTGAAAACTTGCAGAACCACAGGGAAAACTACAAAGCTAAAACGGTTCAACGTGCAGACGGGGGTAAATTCAAAGTGACTATGATTATTTACTTTGTGCAGAAATGGCCTCAGATATGCAATTTGTAGCAGCATTTTCTTCTGTTAGTTAAGAGACAAGGATTAAATTTTGGGGCATGTGATAAGCCTTTCTTGCTTGGTTCCATTGCAAAGGTTCCATTATATATCTGCTACTATGGCAGACATTGCAGTCTTTGCAGAATGGAAGCCTTCTCTCTATCCTGCCATTTCACTCTTGTTTACAGGAGAGTTCCTGAGATCATCTCCAATTCCTAGATCCTTTGTTGTGTTGAGTCCTCATTTGGTAAAGGTGTGGGGGGGGGAGTGCGATTCTGCTATTTCACTAATCACTCTATTGTCTATCTCTTGTTTAAGAAAGTAACGCCCAACCTTGAGTCCTAGATGTTGTTGGATTGCAAGTCCTATGACTCTTAATAAGCTTGTCCAATGATCAGGAATAATCGGAATTGTAGTCCAGCATCTGGGGATCTGAGAGTTGTGACAACTTTATAAGCGTTTGACAACTGTATGGTTTGGGCCCATGCTAGTTGAAAGACTATTTCTCTCTTTATGAGCCCATTGGAGCTCTGAGATTGCCTGAAGAGGCTCTTCTCTCCATTCTACCACTGTCCCAGCCTTGTTTGATGGGAACAAGGGAAAGGGCCTTCTCAGTAGTTGCTGCCAGACTTTGGAACTCCATTCAGGGAGGCCAAAAAGGCCCTGTCCTTTCTCTTCTTCCATAAGCAAGTTGAGACATTTTTATGACATCAGGCTTTGGAAATTGACCTGGTGGGCTTTTAATGCTGTACAATATTGTTTTATAAGGTTCCTGTGTTGTCTTTTAATGAATTTTAATATTTAATGTTTTTAACTCTATCAACTGCTTACTTGTCTTTAAATTTTTTACTATTTATATTTTTATTGAAGTTTTTGTATCATTTTAATATATACTTGTTACCACTGTGTACTGGCCTGGACTTTGGTGAACCAAAGATATCATTTCGATATCACAATTCGGCCCTACTCTGCCACCAGCCAAGTGCTTGTGAGGCCACTGTACAAGCACGAAGCTAGGCATGGCTACTATTTGTTGCTCCCACCAAACCAAGCCAGAAATAGCCAGAACTGCTTTAGGGGACCTCCCGAAACCTTCATTACCAATGCGTAATAAACAAAGAGACCCTCTGCCCTGAGAGGGCACCCTGGTGAGCTAAGTGCTTAACTGCCGAGCTAGCCGCATTTACATACCAGCCATACTATTGTCAATTCGGAACACAACTCAATCATGTAAATTCTGACCTTTCGGAGGCATTGTCTCCAACCCAAAACTTACTGTTTTCGCCCAAGACCAGACTAGCCTACAGTTGTTCTTTCCTTGATAAAAACTCCCAGTTCTGAGAGCTCTTTGGAACTCTCGCCGGATCGCTCTGGACTTCTACTCTGCCTTGCTGCCGCTCGGTTCAGCAGATTCCCCTCGGCCGCCACGCTGGGTTTCCTCCTCTACAATTGGCTTCCCCAGGACTGCAGGACAGGTGGCGTATCACCCATTCCCCCTTGAATTCTATTTTCCTTTTCTAATTAGGAGTGTGTTTGTGCTTTTCTTTAATAGCTGTTTAATAAATCTTAATTGTTATTTGAACTGTTTTGCCTCCTCACTGACCTGACGCTGTATACATAGGGTAAAATATCCCCGCTAAGTTACCCTGCCTCTCATTAGTCAAGAGAGCGCTCCAGCTAATTTTCCCATCTTGGTTGTGTTTCTTTGTTGTTTGGGCGCAACTCCCGGGACCCCCAATTCACAGAGTAACAGAGTGGTGAAGAATGCAGGCAACCCTGGTACCCCTGATTTGAGAAAGAGTCCTGAACCTCCTCAAATCAGGTGGTACTGACTTAGGGAACGGTCAGTGAGTTGCCTTAGAACATTGGTAGGCAGGTTAGTGTGTGTGTGTGACTTCTGTGTGTATGTGCAGTATTTCTATCAGGTGGATATCTGTATCCCTCTTTTGTCTTGTCCTAGGAACCACCTCCCCATCTTTGGTCTATCGTGGGCTGGGATTGTACATGTCTTAGGCCTAACACGTCAGGAAAAGTCTACATGCATTCAACATCTTAGCAGTAAGGCACACAGCATGGAAGGAGCAGCCCCACTTCTTTCATTGTCCCCTTGTGAGTTTCCCTAGGTTTTTGGTTTGTTTTGTATTGGAGAAGGCGCAGTTGGTGATTCCCAGCTTCTCAGTTTTGCGGGTGCGTCCCAATATTGCTGGCTTGTTAGGATTGGGTGGTGAATCCCGACCTAGCTGTGGGTTTAGCGGTTTAGCCCGAGATAGAGGAGGTACCCCTCAACCAGAAAACTAGAATAGGGGCGGTTCAGGTTTGGGTTCCTCATCTCTCTTTCTCCGCTGCTTGGCCAGGCAGCATAGTAAGTTCCTTTGAGTTCATCTCCCTCCCTTCCAATGAGCCATGGAAGCGCTCCTGAGGGCTCCCCCCTGGGCCTAGGTGGCCTCCCCATCCCTGTCCTTGTCCTTTGGTCGTCAGTGTTGTCAAGGTGGAGAACTGGGCCTGAGCGTACAAAAGTGACCTTTGTTTGGGCAGGCTGGAGTTTGGTTCCTTTTCCCCTCCCCTAGAGAAATTCCAGTGAGTTCATTTTCCTTAGTTCCCCCAGGGGTCTAGGTGATCCTGCCCGTCCCTCCAGGTCCTGGTCCCTTATTTGTGCAGGAAATTGTGTAGGAATTTGTGTTGTTGTGGTATTTGTGTAGGAAGTTTTGGTGTTGTGGTATAGTATAGAGAGATGGCTAAGGAGAGCCCTGTTGCAGTAAAGGACCTCATGTGTGAGGAGGAGGTCCATGGGAAACTGGAGAGAT
>CAOKZL010004035.1:0-52222 GCA_948472985.1 Iguana delicatissima
CACAGCCGGGGCCGGGTCAGCAACCTTGAGCCCTAGCACCATCGCCATACAAAGGAGGATGGCTGAGAACTGTTTAACGTCCTTGGGTGCCGATTCTGGTCCTGGTTCCCCGAATATCAAGGGGGGGCATTCGTGGAATGTCCCTATCGAATCCCCGGAATCCGAGTCCGTCTCGTAGGACCAAGACGATGGAGATACGGTCCTCTCAACGGACTTCTCCCTGGATGGCAACTGCATGGTGACTGCTGGCGCTGCTGTTTGCTGCGACGGTATCATTTAGGGTACCGGCACCTCAGGCAGTGTCATCGTAACGGCTGTCGTGGACGGTACTGGCATAGGCCTCGGGCGCTGTATCGACTGCGAGACAGCAGTGGTAGCAATGGTAGGGCATGTGGCGGTGGATGTCACCCTCGGGAGCGGAGACACAGCCCTGTAACTAGAAGTGCATTCCCTCGATCTCCTGTGTCATGGAGACCGGGATGCCGACCAATTTGGAGACCGCCGGTGCCTGGAGTGGTACCGCTCCTGAGACGTTGACCGGGACCGACGATAGGGAGACCAGTACCTGACGTCCGGATGGTACCTGTCCCGCTAGGATGGATGAGTAGGATGAGGTAAGATGTAGGATGAGTAGGACAGTAAGAGGGTTGGTATTCCCTCCAGGCATACTCCCTCCCATACCTCATCGCATGGGAAGCGGAGATGTCACAAAGTAGAGGTGTATTGTGACTCCTTGCTGCACATTTCCCACAGTCAGAGGGTGAGAAAGCAAAACCTCCTGTAGGATTTGTTTAGGCTAGCAGGATAGAATGTTTCCCATGAGAATGCCGAACGTAATCAGGCCGTCTGGAACATGCAGCTGTGTTCATATGTTATGGTTTGAAAGGCTCCTTGTTGTTGAACATGCTTACTTAAAACACGGCATCTGAACAGGCTGTCCCCTTATTCCTTTTTTTTGTCTGCTCTGTTAGAAATGACTCATTTCACTGTGACTTAATTGCCTTAGCCTAATTTACTGCCCGCAATAAAGACTGTTAGACTGCTGACTAGTTTCGGATGTGAGTTTTTTCTACTGATGGCAAGAATGCCTCTGGTGGGTTTTTGATAGAGTTGGTAGAGGGGCGACATATGGCCCTCTCCACGAAGGTCTCCCTCGCGATGTATGTCTCGCGGTGGTGAGGAGACGGACGCCTCACCCGTCATTCCGGGGAGCGTGATCTGCTCCTGCCCGAGGCATGCTGCAGGGCAGGGAGTTCCTCCGGGCGGTCCAGCCTCTCAGGCCGATAACACAGGCGGCTCCTAGGGCAAGTCCGTAGCCACAGGCTGCTCCTCATCAGACACCTCGAGGACCTCTTGTGGGTCTGACTCCTCGACTGGGTCCCCAGCGAGTTGAGTCGGTGGAGGCGTTAAGGGGTGAGTCACCTTAGGAGGTGAGTGCTGCTTCTCCTTCTTCTTTTTCTTCTCTTTCTCCCTCTCCAACAATGCCTCTTGAGGGGCAGGACGCTTCCACTGGGCGGCGGTCAGCATCTTAGCTGGTTTGGCTGCCTGCGAGTCCACAGGAGCCTCTTGGGATGTCGACACTGCCAACGGTACCTTCGGGATTCTCGGTAACAACGATACTGGTGACCGGGAGGATGGTACCAGATCCGAAGTCGTCGATGGGAGCGGTGCGGTAGCTGCCGAAACCACGGTGGCTGGGCGCCCAGAAGTTGATGCAGACACGGTCGGGATTTGAGAATGGTCCCGCGCTCTAAGGGACTCCTCCCAGCAATGCGGTTCCGCAGCGTCTGCGCGGTAAATTCCTGGCAGATGGGGCAGGCCTTGGTGTTATAGGTTTCCCCCAAACAGAAAAGGCAGTCCCGATGTCTATCACTTAGGGTGACATTGCAGCCACAAGTCGAGCAATTCTTAAAGAGGGCCGACATAAAATGTGGTTAGAAGCTAAGGGAGAAGGAGAATGGAGAGGGTCGAAGACGAGACGAAGGTAAGACGAGAAGATATGAAGAGGAGGCGGGGGGGGAATCCAATACCAAAAGTCCAAATCCGTAATCCAATACCAATAACCAAGTCCAAAATCCGAGTCAAAAAACCAAAGAGTATCCAAAAGACAAACCAAGGGAAGCACTAAGCAAAAGAACCTTCCGTTCGCCAAGGCAGACAAGAAAGAACTGAGGAGTGACCGTTGCTCGGAGGGCTGAGCATGCTCAGTACGGGCATGGGGGAGGGGTTCCCGCCAAGCTACTAAGCTCTAGAATCTTCCAAACTCTACCGCGCAGGCGCGAAAGCTCCTAAAGTATGAGGCACAGAGACCACAAAGAAGAATCTGTATTCTTTTGACTTGAGAGTTATGTACTGCATGGAGTAGATGAACAGGTCAATTGCACTTGTATCTTCTTAACATGAAGTATGGGTATGTTTTCCTGAACTGAAAACTACTTTTGTTTTTCACAAAGATATCAAATTCTGCTTCAAAAACACTTTTCAGCAGAAGTACTTTCTTTCCCTTGCTTTTTAAACTCTTTTTTTAAAAAAGGCTTCAAGAATTTGAGATTCGTGAGATCTGTGGATTACCAGAACCTTCCAGGGATTCAGATATGGATTTCGAAAATTCTGGATTCATCCCATCCCTAATTGTATCTAATGCTTTTAGTTGTTTGTAATCTGTCCAGGGAACTTTTGTTATTATGTGGATCAACAACATAATAAGTAAAAAAACAAAACAAAAAAACCCTAAAAAAAACCCAACTGCTGTACATTTTTGGAGTTCAAAGGCATGGCACAAGCTGAAAGCTTGCGAGTTTATGTTTGAAGGAAGAGTTAAATACTCACCATGCTGACCTAAAGTTCTAGTGTTCTGCCTTAAAAGGTCAAATGGAAATACAATTACTCACTGAAATGCTCTTGAATTGAGAACAGAAGTGGTAAGTTTTGTTTTTCAACCATGTTGAATGCTAGGCCTTTCTTCCCAAAGCGACCTGTTCGACCTATGCGGTGTATGTAAGTCTCAAAATCAGCAAGCCGTGTCACTTTTGTAGGCAGACTAAAGTTGACCACGATTGTGACCTGTTTCACATCGATACCTACAAAGCAGCATAAACATGATTACCTTATACTGAAATGCCTGTGCTAAAGCATCAAATCATTGACAGCTCGAAACATTTCTGCTTCTGCAAATCCTACCTCTTGCACAGACGTTGGTTGAGATGAGGACTTTATCCTTCCCATCACGAAAGTTCTGGATCACTTCTGCTCGTTGTTCAACTGTAAGCTCTCCACTCAGCAGGGATGCTTGATGCCCATCTTTTGTCAGTGACCAATATAGCCAATTAGCATTTTTACGAGTCTATAAAAGGCATGTAGGAAACAGAGACACAGGAAAGACTGTGACCATAACCTTGCTAGAAAAGAGCCTAGGTCTTTTATGGTAGGTGTAGCTTTCAATATGTTATCCTTGTACCACCAATTTCTCTCATTTCTCTCAATTTCTTCTCCCATCTTTGACTCCCAATGATACCAGTTAATAAGGACAATCTGATCTAAATAGTAATTTACTCTCTTAGTGAAGTCAGAAGGCAGTGACAGGGAACCCATGACCTTCTGGATGTTAGACTGCAGTCCTCATCATCCCTTATCACTGGTAAGGGCTACTGGGAGTTGCAATCCAACACCTGCAAGTATATGTGTCCCTCTGAACATTATTAGAGCTGAGCTAAAACTACCCAAGTCTTAACATCCTTGGAAGAGGGCTTTCTCATATTTTCATCACTGTCCTAGGCTCATTTGGCGAGAAGACCGGAATCAGTTGCCCCAGTGGCTGCTCCCAGGCAGTGGAATTCTCTTGTATGGGAGATTAGGGTCACCTCCCCCCATCCCCACCACTCTCCTTTTGCCAGTAGGTAAAGACTTTTTTCATTTACACTGATAATTGAATCTTAATTGGTTGATGAAAAGTCTTTTTATAGGTGTGTGCTGTGTTGTTATCTTTGCCGTTATGCTTCTAAATGATTTTATACTTTTTAAATGAATGGTGTTTGCTTAATTATGTTTCAGCTTGTTTTATCATCAGATTTTTATAGCTGTATCTTGCTTTAACATTGCTGTAAGTTGCCTTTGGTCCCATGTTGGGAGAAAGGCAGGATATAAATAATAAAATAAAACTGCTAATCTCACCATCTCTGGCCACCACAGGTGATGCAACCCAGAAACATCTGGAGGGCCACACATTTCCTACCCTGATTCACAGCTACCTCTGCTCTTAAGGAGGTCTAGTCCCCTCTCCCACCAAAAAGTCAAGAAGTGAAATACTCAATGTGAAACTACATTACTCTTCTGGTTGCCTTATTTACCATGCAATAATTTCAATCTCAAAATCATGACCTACCACTACCATCCCCCCTGGTTATGCCTAAACATCTGCTTTGGATTCTCTATTGATCCCATCCAAGTTACACACTCACTGGGAGAATACCTCACCTGACAGAAGATGATAGCCTGGCCAATAGTGATGCTGCCGTAGAGATTGCACAGGGCTCTGTATTTATCTTCCTTGTTCTCACACTCAAAGTAATAGTGTCTGATATTGTTCAGAGACAGCTCCTCCCGGCGAAGTTGAATAATGCTTGGGTCAGGGACAATGCGCTTTGCAAACTCTAGCACAGATTCCTCAAAAGTTGCTGAAAAGAGAAGCATCTGGCAATCTCCAGATAATGCTCTGGGTAGAAAAGAAAAAGAGTTCAACGGTATCGCTCCTTATAGCAGTTATGTGCATAAATCATCTGCCCACAGTTCCTGATGAATGAAAAAAGAAATCAGGAGATGGCTAGAGCTCACTGCTCTGCTTTGCACATGACATCCACACACCATCTCCAGGTAAAGCAAAGATTCCTGTATTGAAGACTCACTACCAACCAGTGTTAATTATCTGGAACTAGATCACCAGCGGGTAACTGTTGGTGTTTAAAGGACTGCAATGTCCCTCTGAGGGGCTTCTGCGGGTGCCACACCTCCTCCACCGCCTGACACCCCAAAAAAACATTTTTCTTACCAAAATACATTCACACACACACACAGACAGACATACAAACACACACCATAGAGAGTTGTTGAAAGGCACTTTTGCCATGTTTTGTGCCCCTTATGGACCATTTTAGGTTTATGAGAGGTCTCTTCTGCGGTAGGAAGTGACTAAAAGGTCAATTTCCAGTCCTTTCCCTGTAAGAAAAAGGTCCTCTCTTTAGCCTAAAATGGTCCGGGGAGCTGAACTATTGTAAAATTGCTTCCAATGCTGCCAGGCAGAGTCAGGGGCTTTTTTGAAAAAAAAAAAAAAACCAAACATTTGGTGGTGGCTGTTAGAGAGTCCTGTAAGCCAGAGGCAACCCACAAGCATTTTCTCCAACTTGAACTAGATAGATCATCGCTGCAGACAGCACTGAGCTAGATAAACCAATGGAACAACTTGCTATGAAATGCTTCCTACCTAGAGACTGCAGCTGGGATCACAAACACGTCAGGCATGCGTTCTTTGACTGAGCAACAGCCTTTCCCTAATTGCTAATTTTGGTTAATTTAAATCCAAATGCTTCACAGAAAAGGTGGAATTTTAGGAAGGACTTCAAGGGAGAGAGGTGTTAAAGAATACTTAAAGTAAGGAAGGTGACACCACACAGGTACTCAGGGAAAATTTTCGAAAGAAAAAAGAACAGAAAGTCCAAAACAAAGAAAGAAAAGACAGGAGATGCATAATGAAATTAGAAAGGGGCTCAAACTGGAATTGTTGAGCAATAAGGGAAAAAGCTCTGCTCTGCGTACACGTAGGAAAGGAAGGAAAGGAAAGGCTACCCCCAGAGAAGATAGTGACACCTGAGGGAGCCAAATATTTTTTTTCTGTGGCCCACATACTTCCTTTCTTGCCTGTCTCTGGGCAGTGATGGGAGAAAACCTAAGGTGTACGGACTCCTCCTCTCACCAGTCCAGTGAAAAGAGATTATCTGAAAATTCTGAACAGCTGTGGAGAAAGAAACAAGCATGTGCCAAAATTCTGCAAGCATATTAGAAAAAATTTATAGGACAGGCAACAATAAATGTTGGAAATGTCAACAAGAGGTTAGATCCTTTTATCATGTCTGATGGTTATGTCCACGCATCAAATATTTTTGGAATAAGGTAAGGATAGCGATATCAAAATGTTACCAACTATAATACCTATGAAGCCTGAAATATTTCTTTTAAATATTACAAAAGAACTAGAGGCAACAGTAATAAAGGATCACTGAAGAATTGCATTATATATGGTTATGGCAGCAAGAATAGTAATAGCAAAATTTTGGAAAAGTCTGGAAACCCCAGATTTGGAACTATGGTTGTATAAAATTTTAGATGGATGAACTTTCCCAAAGTATTAATGGGGAGGCAGAAAAGGCACTAAAAGAATGGCAACCTATCAAAACTTTCCTCAAACAAAAATGGAGTGATATTATAGTGGAATAATTGGAATATAAGATTGTCTACTATGTGTTGTTTTCTGATATTTTTTGGATTTCTTCTTGTTGTTAGGTTACTATCTTTTTTATTTTACTTTCTTTTTTATTTTCTTTTATACAAGGAGGTTAAGTGAGAAATAGAGTATACTGCATTAATAGATTAAAGGTTTGAGACTTATGGAATGAAATTTGTAACATTAAGATAAAATAGAACTCCAGCTAGGAACAGGGAGGAAGTTTGTTTATGTTTATGTCAATGTTGTCAGTTTAGGACAGTTTGTTGGAGTTCACATTGATACATGAACCCACACTTTATGTATACCTACGTAAATATTATTATTTGTCACTTTTTTCCCCTCTCATTTCTCTCTCATTTCTTTTACCTATTACTGGATACTTACTTTTTTTTCCCCCTCCTTCTTTTCCTTCTCTTTATATATATATATTGATGTATGATGATATATGTTTTGGTATTTTCTGTTGTGTTTTTTGTTGTAGTTAAATAAAAATATTTAAAAATTAAAAAAAGCAAAAAAAGCAAAATTCTGCAACAACGTCAATTCCCATAATACATGCACGCACACAATTTTTTCTGACAAGGCAAGAAACCAAATGTAATGAAAAACACCATGTGAGTTATTTTACAGTCTACATCTGAAGCTACTTTTCCACAGGCAGGCCATACAAACCATGTGCCCTCCCTAAATACTAAGGTGACTGAAAAGCAAGCTTCATCGGTACACATGTTTCTTTTTAAAAAGCCTTCCTTCTACATTTTCAAATAGAATGCATGTAGCATTTTCTGCAAGGAACAAACTATTTCTTCAGAACTTTTCTAAGCAATAAGCAAAATATATTTACCTCTGAATACGGAGACTCTGGTCTGAAAAATTCTGTTTGCTGATCGAGACATCTGCTTCATCCAGCACAAACACTTTTATCTTTTCCACATCCACAAATTTTAGCTTGAAACACCAATCTAGCAAGGACCCAGGAGTTCCAATTACTATTTGTTCTTTTATTACAGTTCCTCTCGGCACTAGAGAGATTTAAATAGAAGGAAAGCAGGAGGTTGGGGGGGTTAGTGCTATTTTTTAGCTACTTAAAAGACTGCTGCAAGAGATGGAAAACTGCTGCAGAACTCTATGAAGTGTTACTGAGTATGTATTTTATAGCAAAAATAGTTAACAAGATTTGTATGACTTCATTTTACACATATTTAAATTTTAGGCAGCAAGACAGACTTGCAAATACATTAAAGAAACTCTTACTTCTATTCCCTTGAACTGCGTACGCAACTCCTACGTTGGCGCAAAACTTTCCCATTTTCTCAACCACCCGTCCGGTTTGCACAGCTAGTTCAAATGTGGGGGCCACACAGAGACACTGTAGGATAAGACCACAAAAATGGAAAAAGACAAAGAGATGGAACAAGTTTCTTTCAGTTCACCAGTTTTTAATCTTCAAAATGGCAAGACATGATGGCAGAGCTAGCTATGGCAGAGCTGCTGCACACTGATAGCTTTATCGCTCCCTGGGCCTACCATAGCCTAATGGCTAATCCATGCCTTGCAGGGAGTGAGGGAGATCACAATACCATCTGGCTATGTCCCTATAGCTAACACAAAGAGACTACCTCTGTCACTGGAGTCCTCTGGAAGTCACAGCAGCGCAGGCAATCTCTTCACATCTGGCAATGGGAACACAGCCAAACACTTATGCAGACCCACCCAGCTCCCCCAAGGCATGGATAGGCTGGGGGCGGCTTCAGCAGGGCAACAGTACATCAGAGGAGGTCTGTGGTAACTACAGTGGAGGAGGTAAGTCAATCTTTGCAGTGATCACTGGTAAACATAAGGATGTGTACAGTTAACGTATACATACATATGTTCCCAACAAAACACTTGCCATTATTTGCTTTTCAGTTGACCCATTTATACCCATTAGATTCTATCCTCTTGGAGAACCTCTGCAGTAGATTTTTATTGTGGAAAAGCTACAGCTGGTTTATTCAGCTTTTATGACAGTGTCATGAAATTATTGGCCTTTCTTTTTTTCCTTCTATTTTTTCCATTTTTCTTTTATGCAGAAAATCTGACTTTTTAAAAAAAAATGATTGGAACAGTAGTTCAGTCTCCACAGATGCAGATTGTCTAAGCAATAACCTTTCATTTATAGAGAAGCATACTTTCAACCTGAGCAGTGGCATATTAGCTGGGCAATCTCTCAGCACACCTCTGTACCATATTATAGTTACCCCATCACCTCTGGTTGTTACCATTTCAGCTATGTTTTTATTTCAAAAAAACCCTTTGATTTGTATTTTATTTTGTCTATTTTTTTTTTAAAAAGGATTTGCGCAACAACAGATAACTGTTTTAGAACAAAAATACAGGTCAATGCCCTTTTATCACTGTTAATTCTTACCATTTTCATTTAAAAAAACATGTTTCTATTTTGAAACCATCAAATAACACTGAGATTGTGATAACAGTTAGAAATACACTGATAAAACTGTTTTGAAAAAATGGTATGTGCATCCTTCGTCATACACACTAATGTTGATGGAACAGTGGATTGTACCCACACACATACGCAAAATAACTGTAAGCATGGGAAGACAAATGCAACTCCACATGTAGCCTGTAGAAGAAGAACATCTAAGTAGTGTTAAGCCATCAGTATAGAAATATCTTTACTAAAGTCAATAACTATATTTTTGTGTACCTTCAACTTGTTTCCAACTTATTCCAACCAGGACAAACTTATCATAGAGTTTTCTGGGGCTGGCAGTGTGTGATAAGACCAAGGTCACCCCATGGCACAGCAAGGAAACACTCAAACCACTACACTATGCTGGCTTTCTGATTAAAAATATCTATAAAAAACAAACTCCAAGCTGTTTTTTTTTAATGCTTTCAAAATGTATTTACCATTCTCTTGTTTCTTAGAAAGGTAATAAAAACTAACATTGCTTACTTTTACTGAAGGTTCATTGTCATCAGCAGACAAAGGCCATCCTCTGTACTATGTTTACTACTCCTACTTAAGAGACAGGACCTAACACAAGTAGATACAACCTCTATCCAGTATAGGAGGAAACTGCACTTGGGTTCAGGCAAGCTCCAAAACAAAAGACAGTTAAGACAATTCAAGGACAATTAAAAGAATACTTATGAAATGCAACCAAAAGAACACGTTAAAGGGGGAAAAAAGCAGACCCATGGCCAGCGAGGGGGAAAAAAAAAAACTTCACAAGTAGGATATCTTCCATCAACCTCTGGGAAAAAAAATCCCTGAAGCTCAAAACTTCCCATTTATGAAATTGAAACCGTAACTGTTTTTCTAATATTCTACATGTGCCATTGCTTCTCTTTATTTGCTTTACTTTTGCAGCAAAAGATAGAAAGATCAGTTATTGAGATAAAATTAAAAAACAAATTAATTTTCATTACAAACAAAAGACTAGGCATAGAACTACTAAGACCTTATAAACAACATGGAATTCATCCCACATATTCCACCCAGTCTTGGAAATCCTATGACTTAAAGGCACTGACACTTTTCTTTAAACAGAAGAAATTTTAACTTTGCACACAGATGAAAAGAAGGAAAACAATGAATTACTAGGAAACTGATGTTAGTAATGCCTTTTAGAAAATTATCTAAGAATATCAAACCAAAGATCCAGAGCAGTCAGATTAACACATTCCCCCAAAGCTAGTATCTGCTGTTTCAAAGTATTTGATTTAACCATCTGACAAGGCCATCCTGTAGAAATTAGATTCTCATATTAACTGAGGCCTTAATCAGATTGCCTCCCTTTCTCTTTTATCATCAACCAAATATTTTCCATGATGAATTACGAAGTCTTTTGATGGAATTTCTGTAAGTGGACAACACAGAATCAACAATGTTAGGATGATATCCCAGTACTTCTTATCAGTCCTGCCTCAGTCTGCAGGTATGCTCTATCCAGACAATCCGAAGGAAATATCTTTATCAGAAGAAGCCACCAACGGCAAATCTTTAATTGTATCAATGACAATCATTAGCCTTCCTGGGCCACTTGGGGTGACAGAATCCTTTCTACCCTTCACCTTTTCCTTTCTAAACTACCTGTGATGGATTCTTTTTAATCTTCTATTTAATATTGCTGTAAATATTTTGTAGTCGATATTTAATAGTGATATCGGTCTATAGTTTCTCACATCTTAAGTGTCCTTCCCTTCTTTGGGAATTAAAATGATATTTGAGTCTCCCCATGTATTAGGTCTTCTTTCTATTAATAATGCCTTTATCACCTGATGATATGGTGTTGTCAATTCCTCTTGTAATTTTTTATAATATGTTGCCGTGAATCCGTCCGGTCCTGGGGATTTTCCCTCTTTTAATTCTTTGAATGCTTCTATCACCTCAGACATGGTAACTGTGGAGTTCAAATATTTATGATGTTCCTCTGAGATCTTTATTTTTTGCTTTTTTAAATATCTCTCTATTCCATTGTTTAGTTGACAAGTTATCTCTTTACCTGTGAATAGCTTTTCATAATATTTTACAAATATCTGCATAATTTTCTCTTGATCTGCGATTATATTTTCACCCTCTTTTATTTCTGTAATTATATTTTTCTTCCTCTTTTTCTTCAATCTATATGAAAGCCACCTCCCGATTTTATTAGCAGGCTCAAAGTGATGGCACTTCAAATATCTCAATTTTCTATCTCCTCTGTTGTTAATTGAGATATTTCTTTTTGAATTATTTTTATTTCGTAATTTATTCTTTCCTTGTCTGTATTTCCTTTTAATTCTTCTTGTTTCTTTTGCAGCTGTAATGACAAGTTCCTAAATTTTTCCTCTTTTTTTCTTCTGTAAATATTGTTGCTGTAAAAAGAAACCTCGCATTACTGTTTTACTTGTGTCCCATACCGTACTCATTTTAATCCCCTCTTTCATATTTGCTTGAAAAAAAATCAAGTTTTCCTTCGTCTTTTTTAGAATTTCCTCATCTTTCAAGAGGTTATCATTCAATCTCCAGTTAAACTGTTTCATATCTTTAAAGGTCAAAGTTACTGGGTTATGGTCTGACACAACTTTGGGGAGTATCTCCTCTTTTTTGATCTCTTTTAATAAATTCTTTGATACTGAGATCATATCTATTCTTGATAAAGTTTGATGTACGTCCAAGAAAAATGTGTAATCTTTTTCCATCAGATGAAGAAGTCTCTAGGAATCTACCAATGTTAAATTTTGTATCATTTCAAAGAAAGTCTTCGGCAATCTTCCTTGATCCTTCTTTTTATTCTTCTTACTTGTTTGTTTATCATTTTCTGTATCCAAAACCCCATTCCAATCTCCAGCCAAAATCAAATTCTCATATTCATATTCTTGAATCAAGTCATCTAAATTTTTATAAAATTCTTCCTTCTTTTTGTTTGGTGCATATATACCCACAAATAAAATTCTCTCGCTGTTTATCTGTATTTCTATTCCTATAATCCTTCCTTCTTCATCTTTAAATATTAATTTTGCTGGTATCTTTTTGTGAACATACACCGCCACTCCTCTTTTTTTCTTTTCATATAGTGTTGTATAACATTCTTCTAATTTTTTATTCTTCAAGTATTTCTCATTTTTCTTATCAATGTGGGTTTCCTGAACACATATGATTTCCCCCTTTACTTTCTGGTGAAAATTTTTCTTCTTTTGTATTGTGAATTAATGCCATGGACATTCCACGTTATTATTTTCATCTTAAATCTCTAGTTTTTGTTTGTTTATTTTTGTTTATTTATTTGTTTGTTTTCCTTCCTTCCTCCTCTCTTACTCTGATGTCTCCACTATTAATTCTTCTTCCTCTCTTGTTGGGTCCTCTTCCTAATCTGACAGATTTATAATTTCCTCTCTTCTCTCTTGTTCTTTTTCTTGTTGAATTTCTATTTCCTTTTTATATTTCTGATTTCTTACCGTTCTTTCTTTCCTTTTTTCTTTTCTTCCATCCCCGTTCTCTTCTTGCATGTATTTCCTGTAAAAATCTTTTGCTTTGTCTATTGTTGTCACTTTTTGGGGCTTGTCCTTAAAATAAAAGAAGATCCCCTCTGGGATCTCCCACCTATATCTTATGTTTAGTCTCTGCAGTTGTCTCGTCAGGAAAGAATATTCTCTTCTTTGTCTTAGAAGTGCCGCAGGAATGTCATTAAATATCTTAAGTTCTTGATCTTCTATTATCAGTTTTTCTCTATAGCTCTGCTCCAGTATAAGGTCCTTGGTCTTCTCTCTGGTAAAATATACCACAATGTCTCGTGGCAATTGCTTCTTTTTGGCAATCGGTGATTCCACTCAAAACATTTTATCTATTTCTAATTCAAATTTCCCCACTCTTTGTCCTACAAAGGTGGCCAGTATTTCTGTTACTCTCTCATATAAATTTTCCTCCGCTTGTTCTGGTAATCCTCTTATTTTCACACATTTATTTCTATATTTTAATTCCAGTTTCAATCTAGCCTTGGCTTCTTTTTCTTGTTCTCTTTTTAAATTTTCATTTTCCATTCCTATTTTATGTGTCTTCTCTTGTAGTATCTCTACCTTTTTATCTATAATTGTCAAGTCCTGTGTTAATTTTTTCAAATTCTGGTTCACTTTATCTATTTCCTTTTTAAAATCTTGTTTTATTTCAGCACGAGTTTCTTTAAGATCCTCTTTTATTTCACTTCTCAATTTTTGGATTTCCTCCACAAATATTCTAATATTCGGATCCAATGTTCTCCCGTGCTTGTGTTTGTAGAAGCAATTGTGTTGTCTTTTTCTGTCCAGTTGCCATATCCTTGCCTTCCTTCTTTTTCTTCTTCAATCCTTTGTTTCTTAATCTTAATCTCTTTATTTCTTACTGTACTTATACTTCAAGATTATATTCACGAGGACCAAACAGGTTTCTTACCAGGTAGAAATCTCAAACAAAATATAAGAATAGTTCTAAATTGCATAGAATACTACGATAAAAACCTGGGGAAAAAGTTTGCAATGATTTTTCTCAATGCGGAAAAGGCCTTTGATAATATCTCATGGGAATTTATGAAAAAAGTCTTGAAAAATATGGTTGTGGAGCAAAATTCAAAGACTGGATAGAGATTATATATAAAGATCAAAGGGCCAATTTGGTGATTAATGGAGAAAGATCTAGAGTGTTCAAGATTTCAAAGGGGGTGAGACAAGGATGTCCACTCTCACCACTCCTATTTATTATGACATTGAAGATAATGAACAATAAAATTAGAGAATCAAGTCAGATAAGAGGGGTAAGAATAAAGAAGAATGAACACAAAGTAAGAGCTTTCGCGGATGACATGGTCGTATTTTTAGACGATCCAAAAGAAACGTTGCCCAATTTGTTAGAAGAATTGAAAGAATATGGACAAGTAGCGGGTCTTAAGATAAACAAGAATAAATCGTCATTAATAACAATGAATATGACTAAAAAAGAAGAGGAAGAGCTGAAAGAAATCTTGGGATTCAATATCGAGAAAAAGGTTAGGTATTTGGGTATTTATATTACAAAGAAAAATTCGGAACTTTACGAAAATAATTATCAAAAAATTTGCAACCAAATTAAATCAGACCTGCAGAAATGGAATAAACTTGATCTCTCACTATTAGGATGGACAAATACCACAAAGAAGACAGTACTTCCAAAGATCATGTTCCTGTTCCAAAATCTTCCAATAATTAATAATAAAAAACCTTTTGCAAGCTGGAATAAAGAAATATCTAAATTCGTATGGGCAGGGAAGACACCAAGAATAAAAATGAAGGTATTACAGGATAGTAAAGAGAGAGGAGGATTCGGACTACCACATCTAGAAATATATTATCAAACATGCTGTCTAGAATGGATAAAAGAATGGATACAACTGGAAAATTCTAAATTATTGGAATTGGAAGGATTCAATGTAAATTTTGGATGGCATGGATATTTATGTTATAACAAGGCAGAGATTGATAGAGAATTTAGAGACCATTATATTAGGAGAGCCCTGATGAGAGTGTGGCAGATGATCAACAAGAAATTCTATAATAAATTACCAATGTGGACATCACCCCAAGAAGCATTCAGAATAACAGAACCAAAACAAGGAGGAACGTTAAGATATACAGATATAATAAGATGGGAAGGAAGAACACCGCTGATGAAGACTAGAGAAGAATTAAAAGAGCAGAACATAGAATTAGATTGGTTTCCGTATCAGCAAATAAAAGAAAGCTATAAAATGGATTTGAAAAATAGAGGATGGGAACGGGAAAAGAATAAACTGGATGAAATTTTAATGAAAAATGAGAAAAAAACAGTCTCAAAAATTTATAAAATGTTACTGGAAAGAGAACTGGAGCAGGAACGGATCAAGGACTATATGATAAAATGGGCGCAAAATCTCGGCCACAATATAGAGTTGGAAAAATGGGAAAAAGTATGGAAGGAAGATATAAAATTTACACAGAGTGGGACATTAAGAGAAAACCTTTACAAATCAATGCATCGATGGTACATGACCCCCGAGAAATTAAAGAAAATAACAGGAAAAGGAAATGGGCAATGCTGGAAATGCGGAAAAACAATGGGAACTTATTTTCATACATGGTGGCTATGCCCCATAGCAAAAAAATATTGGAAAAAGATCCATGACAGTTTAACCAAGCTGCTGGAAGTGAATTTTGAGATGACTCCAGAGATATATTTACTAAATATGATTGAAGAGAAGAGTCAAATGAAGAGAAAAAGGAAAATATTGCTAAATTTAACAACAGCAGCAAGGTTGAATTATGCAAAATATTGGAAAGAAGAAAAAGAACCCCCTCAAGAAGAATGGAAAATAAAAGTGATGGACATTATGAAAAGGAAAAACTATCCAACAGATTGAAAGGTAATTCAATTCAACAATTTGAAAAGCAGTGGAAAGAAATTATTAGATGGGTGAAAGAGAAGTGAGAAGAAGGTAAAGAATAGAATAAAAGAATTTATAGGGTAACAGTTATAGTAAGGAGGGAATGTAGGGAGAAGGGGAAAAATTATTATTAATTGAAGAAGAATACAACAACAATAAGAGATTTCACATGAAGGAGGTTTAGTTTAAGAAAGAAAATAAAGAGTTTGGAGTAGAGAAAACGCAGAATAAGGAGAGGAAGAAGGGGAGTGAGAGAGGAAGAGGAAGATTGGGAGGGAAAAGAATGCTTTTATTAAGAGTAGGGAGGGGGAGGGAAAGAGAGGGAAGGAGAATATGGGGAAGGAGAGGAAAAGAGAGACTGAAACATATAAAATAATAAGCAGTATTTGATAATAATGTTTGAAAGGTACAAATAGAGAATTTATGTAAGATTAATGTACAATATGGTATAAGGTAAACCATTTGTATTGTGTATAAATTCCCTTATTTTATAAAAATAATAAAAAAAATAAACTACCTGTGATGGAAGAGGAAGGATGTAGACTAGGCTCCTTGGCATAGGTAGACTTTTACGGTTTTTTCATATGTCACCAAAACCACTAGAATCTTGATAAACACCCTGGAGCATAGCATCAGCCAATGTGAGAAAGCTCTGAACTGACCACAAAATAGGTAGAGAAGCACAGAATAGGTAGAGAAGTAGTACAGAAATACCTGGTTACTCTAAATGAATTAAAGTCTCCAGGGCTAGATGAACTACATCCAAGGATATTAAACAAACTGGCAGAAGTGCTTTCAGAACCACTGGTGATAATCTTTGAGAATTCTTGGAGAACAGAAGAAGTCTTAGCAGACTGCAGGAAGGCAAATGTTGTCCCCATCTTCAAAAAGGGGGGAGAAGACTCAAATAATTACTGCCCAGTCAGCCTGACATCAATACCCAGAAAGATTCTGGAGTAAATCATTAAACAGACAATTGGTAAGCATTTAGAGAGAAATGACGTGATCACTGAAAGTCAACATGGGTTTCTCAAAAACAAGTCATGCCAGACTAATCTTATCTCTTTTTATGGCAGAGTTACAAGCTTGATAGATGAAAAGAATGCTGTGGATGTAGCATATCTTGACTTCAGCAAGGCCTTTGACAAAGTTCACAATGATATTCTTGCAAAGAAGCTAGTAAAATGTGAGCCAGACAGTGCTACTGTAAGGTGGATTTGTAACTGGTTCGCTGACCAAACCCAAAGGCTGCTCACCAATGGCTTCTCTTCATCAGGGAGACAAATCACTAATGGGTGCCACAGGGTTCTGTCCTGGGCCCAGTGCTATTCAACATCTTTATTAATGACTTGAATGAAGGAATAGAGGGCATGGTGATCAAATGTGCAGATGATACCAAATTGGGAGGCGGTACTAATATCCCAGAGGGGAGGATCAAAATTCAAAATGTCCCTTAACAGATTGGAGAACTGGACCAAAGCTAATAAAATGAATTTCAACAGAGAGAAATGTAAGGTCCCTCACCTAGGCAGAAAGAATGAAATGCACAAGTATAGGATGAGAGACACTTGGCTGGACAACAATAGATTTGAAAGGAATCTGGGAGTCTTAGTAGACCACAAGCTGAACATGAGTCAGCAATGTGATGTAACAGCCAAGAAAGCCAATGTGATTCTTGGTTGCATCAACAGAGTACGGTGTCTAGATTGAGGAAAGTAATAGTACCACTCTATTCCGCTTTGGTCAGACATCATCTGAAATACAGTGTCCAGTTCTAGGCACTTCATTTCAAGGATGCTGAATAGCTGTCTAGAGGAGCACGACCATAATAATGAAGAGTCTGGAAGCCATGCCCTATGAGAAGTAGCTTACAGATCGGGGTATGTTTAGTCTGCAGAAAAGAAAGTTAAGAGGAGACATGTTTAAATATTTGAAAGGATGCCATATCAAAGAGGGATCAAGCTTGTTTTCCACTGCTCCAGAGACTAGAACAAGGAGCCACAGATTCAAACTACAGGAAAAGAGATTCCACCTAAACCTCAGGAAGAACTTCCTGACAGTCAGAGCTGTTTGGCAGTGGAATATGCTGCCTTGGAGTATGGTGGAATCTCCTTCTTTGAAGGTTTTTAAAAAGAGGCTGGATGGCCATCTGTTGCAAGTGGTTTAATGTGTGTTCCTGCATGGCAGGGGGTTGGACTGGATGGCCCCTGTCATTTCTTCCAACAATATTATTCTGTGACCAAGACAAAACTATTACACAAACCACAGAAACTTCATGAAGGTGAGAGAGATTTGTATATGCATGTAGGCCTCTGTCAAGGAGAGATATTTTAAAAATTCCCCAGTTGGATACATTCCAGAATTGTTTTCAGTACCTTTCCACAAGAGCAATTACTTTCCTGAAATACTGATCTACTGTCTTGAGGTCCCATATTGTTTTCTAGTAGCTGCTTTTCAAGAAGAATATTTGGTATGAGTTTGAAAAGATTTACACACAGGGAATCTATTGTATCTTATTGTAGATATTGAATAGATTGTAACATTTATCTGATGTTTTATCTGGCAATTTGACCTGGGCAAGCCATAAAGTAATCTGAATTTCTTAAAATCTATAGTGTAGCCCTAAGAGATGATGTGACAACGGGCTTGTCCCATTATCCAGGCAAGACAGCTGAAGGGGGATAGTTTTCTCTCCAGGAAAACAATGGGTTAATGAGACATTGGGTTTAAGTTACATTTATTGGGGATCAGCATCACAGAAGGACATCAGAAATCATGAGAGACAGTTGCCCAGTCAGTGAGACCAGACGAGGAACAAGGTAAGAAGCTTACAGATGCTTTGGACAAGAAGTCATAAAACGGCCTCAAGAGGCCATGAGGCAAGGGAAACCAAAGAGATACCAAGGACTGGTAGCAAGCTGGGTAAGACATCCAGACTTCTGGGTTGTCCCCCCACACCATTATCAGTATCCGGACAGCAGGGTGAGTAGAATAGGAATGTTTTAATTAGTCACACTAGGGACTTTTGTTCTTTTAAAGATCTAGCTAAAATAACCTAGGCTTGTCTGTAACTTTGTAATTGCTAAGTAATACCTGAAGGGAGGTGTCTTCCTAATGAGGTATCTTCTGTCATTGTGTTTGCCTGCTTAGAATAAAAACCTTTCCTTCTAAAGACCTTCTAAAGTCCTCCTCTGTCCTTGCTCTCTCTCCTTGCCTTGCCAGTTTGTGAATGGAGATAGAATTCCACTCACCCACAGAGGAGTGTGAGAGGAAAGCTCTGCAGTCAGAGGTGCAAGTCTAGAGATTATTTCCCCAATAGCTTCCTAATGAATTACTGAAAGATCAGGATTTAAAGTCAGTAGGTGGTGGCAGCTAGATAATCTCTGGGAGCAAAGGACCCATCTCCTACTTGAGAGGAGGAGCATCAAATAAGAGAACCCCTTCCCCTCACAGACAGTATTGAGATCCAGGAGTCTGATGTCATCCCTCTCCCATCAGTCAGCAATCTTTGAAGATGGTCTTCCATAGGTCAGTGTTGGTAGTCACTGCTGCTTCCCGCCTCTTCCCTGACCTGTTTGACAGGTGGCCTTCTATTACATGACTGAATCTGTTGCTGCTGCCTAGGACTTCTCCGTCATGGTTTGTACAGTCTCTCTTTCTCTGGATAGTAATTTTATTGTAGAGTGAACAGACCAGGAACTCCCTTTATAGCCGCTTTTTTGCTCCCTGCAAATAAAACTCTCTTTTTATTCTTGTTATCCTTAGTTTCTACTAGCACCTCCTCCAATGAGTAACCAAATAGCATTCCCCCCTTTCAAAACAGCAAGCTGATAAACTGCATCTGGACTTTTCATCTAATTTCTCAGCCACAGATAAAGCATAGCACCCACACAAGAACCTACAGATTGAGTAGAAAGTTGTACTGAATCTAGGTTAGCACCTACCATTAAGGTAAAAGCCACCAGTATTTTATTAATATTTTGCTTCTCTTCAGTTTAAAGTCCTTAGGCCACTGTATGGATGTCAGATTTTTTTTAAGTAATATGGCCATAGACATTTATAAGGCTAGCACCACAGCCTCATGAGACCTTTTTAAAAAGTCATCCAATTTCTGTCATTTGGTGCTTTGAGGGAATTACCACGCCCTATCCTTAAGGAAAAAGAAGGAAGGAAGGAAGGAAGGAAGGAAGGAAGGAAGGAAGGAAGGAAGGAAGGAAGGAAGGAAGGAAGGCAGGCAGGCAGGCAGGCAGGCAGGCAGGCAGGCAGGCAGGCAGGCAGGCAGGCAAGCAAGCAAGCAAGCAAGCAAGAGAAACAGGCATGACAACTGTGACTGGAGTTTTGCCATCATTTCCGCAAATCAGGTATTACACACAGTGGCAAACTGCACCCAGGGACCCAGATGAAAACAGCTGGAAAAGGTCCTCTTGGGTTTAAAATGTATTCCAAGGAATTTTGAAGCACTTCCCCTTTTGAGTACCAATGGATAGAGATGGGCCTTCCATTAACTCTATTCTTCTCCCACACTGCCAATATCTCCTAAACAGTAAGATGCAAAATCAAGTCCAAGTCTAAATGCTAGAGTGGAGACAGACCCTGTACTCTCTATCAGGCAGAATCTAGGATGCAACGGGATTCCCTTCCCACCCTGAACAGAGGTGTATCTACTTATCACCAGCCCCACCTCTTGAGCAGAAGGAGCAAAGCTAATGTTAAGGATACCTTCCTCCACTTCTGGAAATAGCTGGAATCACAGGAGCTCAAATTTTCACAGCCAAGGTTTGGAAAATTTGAAGTTCACATCTCTATAACCAAGATATGAAAAATAACACTTCATGCTGGTGCTTAGCATTACTATGGGTAATACTAAAGCCATTTCAGTAAAGTTAGGTTGTGTGTCAATTTAACGGTAGCTTCCACGTTTTTCTAAGACTTTCTGGATAGTAACAGTGACATAGCCCTTATAGACAGCAAGGAACCAGCTATTGGTTTAATAATAATTTCACACAAAAGATCTAGAACACAAACTGGTATTGGTGAACAGAGAACGATTCCATGGCAAATTAAATTTATTTAACCTATTTTACCTGTGGAAATCTGTTGTTTGGGTTTACTCTGCTCAGCATAGCCAGAACAAAAGCAGCCGTTTTGCCTGTCCCTGACTGACTTTGTGCTATAAGGTTTTGGGGTCTGAAATACAAGATCAAATTGGTATTAATTGGCAATATAGTCAGCCCTCCACTTTCATGGGAGTTGGGGTGCGAGACCCCCACGAAAGTGGAAAAACTACAAATAAGAATAAAAATAAAAATTGCAAAGACCGATATATTTTTTAAACCTGAGAACACTTCTCTAAGAATCTCTAGGTCCTCCAGAGCAATTCTACGGTCAGCTTCCAGCTAAAGAGGACCACAGAGTTGTGCTGGAGGACATGAGGTTCCTAGAAAGATTTTTTCTGTGGTAGGGACAAATACAGTAAGAAATTTTAAAACAAATAAATAAAATAACCCGCAAATAATGAAATCCGAAAGTGGAGGACTGACTATAGTTCAATCATAGAAGAGAGTAAATGAATTATGAATCGTCTCAATTATTCACTCACTAATGGATGCAGATGCCACCTGTACCAACAACACAAGTAAGGGTTAAACCAACTCACGGGTCAGCCAGCATCATTGGTAGTGCTGTTCCTTGTATCTTGGATGGTCGGTTGAAGCCCATGGCATAAATACCTTGCAGCAGTTCACACTTTCTGGGAAAATGAGAAAAGCTAAAATTTTCACAGCCAAGTAAATCACGAGTCTCTGTGTGAAATTGGAAGATTTTGTTTATCTGGAAGTTTGGTAAGGGACTATGAAGGCCTTAAGTAGGTGTGCCATGACTTTTCTAACTATGAGAAAGATAACCATAATTAACATTACTATTAGAAACATAGACAGAAATGTCAGAACAAAAGGACATAACTGAGATGCTCAGTATCAAACAAAGCTAATCACAACCAAAACAGGACAATTGTTAATACAATGCAACCCCACTCCACAAATTATCAGTACAGAAGAATAGGTTGCTTACCTGTAACTGTGGTTCTTCGAGTGGTCATCTGTGCCTTCACACACTGGGAATGTAGCATTCGGAAGAGTCTAGAGCTAAGCAGCTTGGCGGGAACCCCTCCCCCATGCCCGTACTGAGCATGCTCAGCCCGCCAAGCCAATGGTCTCTCCTCAGTTCTAGAGTCCACCAGTGCCTCACACACTGGGAGATTTTGTAGTTTACCAGTGGACAGTGGGTCAGGTCCTAGAGAACGGAAGACAACACTGCCCGTCCAAAACGAGCATCTCTCTGGGACCAGCAGTCCAGTCTGTAGTGGCACACAAAGGTCAAGGATTGAGACCAGGTCGCCACACAACACAGTTCTTGCAGGTCCACTCCTCAAAAGAGAGCTGGTGAAGAGGCCACGGCTCTCGTGGACTGGGCACAGAGCAAAGCTGGTGGAGGCTGCTTGGCCAGTTTAGGCACCAGGAGGATGGTCTGGCCCACCCATTTGGAGAACCTCTGGGTGGACACCTTATGGCCTTTTCGACGACCACCATAGCAAACAAACAGGTGGGGAGTCTGACGAAAAGATAAAGTCCAATGAGTGTAGAAGGCCAAAGCCCGACGAGCATCGAGGGAGAGGAGGGAGCGCTCCAGAGGCATAGTTGGGTCTGGATAAAAAGTAGGCAGGATGACATCTTGATTTAGGTGAAAGTTGAACACCTTGGGCAAGAAAGAGATGTCCGGTCGAAGGACCACTTTGTCCCGGTGGAAGACCAAGAAGGGCTTATCTGACCATAATGCTGTCAACTCTCCCGCTCTCCTGGCCGAGGTGACAGCGATGAGAAAGGCGGTCTTAATAGTCAGGAGCCTATCATCTGCAGTAGCCATGGGCTCAAAGAGCAGTCACATCAGCTGGGATAGCACCAAGGACAGCGACCAGGGCAGTAGCAGTGGCGATACCGGTGGATAACGGTGTGGCAAGCCTTTGATGAACTGCTTGAGGGTAGTGTCCCTGAAGAGCACTGCCGAGGAGGACCCGCGTGGCTGGTAAGCAATGATAGTTGCAAGGTAGACCTTCAAAGACGGAAAAGCCAATCCTTGCTCCTGGAGGTGAAGGAGGAAGTGAAGCCCGGTAGATAGAGCAACGGGCAATGTCGGTTCACAACATGTGTCTGCAAAGGCAGTGAATCTCTGCCACTTGTAGTGGTAAGAACGATGCGTCGACTCCTTCCTGGCTGGGGTGAGGACATCCCATATGGCTGGAGCATCTAAGGCAGTGGTTCTCAACCTATGGGTCTCCAGATGTTTGTGGACTTCAGCTCCCAGAAGCCCCAGCCACTATGGTCAATGCTCAGGGCTTCTGGGAGCTGAAGTCCACAAACATCTGGGGACCCACAGGTTGAGAACCACTGATCTAAGGGGTTATCCTTCACATGTGGAGAGCCAGGAGTGGCAGGTCTGGGTGGAGCACGAGACCATCCGAATGCGACAGGAGGTTTGGTGCCATCGGGAACCTGAGGAGTCGCCCGCGGGCAGCCTCGAAGAGGGCCCCGAACCAGTGCTGTCTCGGCCAGTATGGGGCTACGAGAATGATGTTGGCACGATCCACAAGGATCTTGGCAACCACTCAGCCCAGAAGAGGAAACGGCGGGAACGCCTAAGGGATACTGTTGTTCCACTGGAACTGGAAGGCGTCGCCGAGAGAACCCCAACCCAGGCCGGCTCTCAAGCAGTATGGGGGACACTTCCTGTTCAGGCTGCTGGAGAAGAGGTCAATAGATGGTTCGCCCCACCGGCTAGTATCGCCTGGAACGTGGTATCGGAGAAGGACCATTCATAGTAGCACGAGGTGTCTCTGCTGAGGGTGTCTGCCGTGGTGTTCTCGTGGCCCACCAGGTGCACCGCAACCGGGTGAACTCAGAGCGGTACGCACCAGTCCCAGAGGCGAAGAGCTATGGTGAGGAGAGTGGTCGATTGAGTCCCTCCTTGCCTGTTGACATAATAGATGGCTGTTGTATTGTCGGTTAGGATCTGCACCATGCAGCCGACGACCAGGTTGCAGAAGGCCCGTAGAGCTTTCAGAATGGCGAGAAGTTCTAGGGCACTGATGTGCAGGCAGGTCTCCGGACCAACCCAGTGTCCCTGTACCCTGAGGTCACTGCAATACGCTCCCCATCCGTATAGGGAGGCGTCCGTTGTTATCATGACCCGAGGACATGGTTCTTGGAACAGCATTCCCAAGAGCAGGTGCCAGTAAGAGAGCAACTAGAGAAGGGAGCAGCGCACCTGTTGAGGAATCCACAGCAGGCGGTTCTGATTGTCCAGGAGAGGGTCGAAGGCCCTGATGAACCAGTGTTGGAGCAGGCGGGCACGAAGTCGGGAAAGATAAGTGACTGACATAGTCACCACCATGTAGCCGAGAAGCTGCTGGATCCTTCTCACTGAGATAACAGGGGCACGGAGAGCGGTGGAAGCGGCCCAACGAAGAGTGTGTGCCCACTCTGTAGGAAGATAGGCCTTGGCAGAGAAGGAGTCCAGGGTTGCTCCAATGAAGTCCAGGACCCTGGTTGGCTCGAGGTGCGACTTCTTCGGGTTGACCCTGAGTCCAAGGTGGGACAGAAGGGAGAGTGTGAGGTGAATGTCCTCAAACAGTTTCTGCTTGCAGGACACCACCAACAGCCAGTCATCAAGGTAGGGGTATATCATAACGCACTTTGTGTGGAGGTACGATACCACAGGGGCCATGCACTTGGTGAAGACCCTGGGCGCGGTCGAGAGTCCAAACGGTAGCACCTTGTATTGGTAGCAGATACTGTTGACGGCGAATCGCAAGTACCTCCTGTGCTGTGGCTGAATTGCGATATGAAAGTAGGCGTCTCGTAGGTCGATAAGAGGCGAACCAGTCCTGATGTCGCAGGAAGGGCAGAATGATAGAGATGGTTACCATCTTGAATCTTTGGGGCGGATTTAGGAATTTACCCCTCTGAGGTCCAGGACTGGTCGTACGGTACTGTCCAATTTTGGTACCGTGAAGTACCGGGAGAAGAAGCCGGTGGTGCTGGCCAAGGACGGGAGCTGTTCCATGGCTCCCTTGTGCAGTAGGGACTGGATCTCCTCTAACAGAGCCGAGCTGGCCAGGGTGGAATAGTAGACGCCTCATGGTGGTATATCTTGAAACTCAATGGTGTAACCAAGATGGACAATGGAGAGAACCCAAGAGTCGGTCGTGATGTGACGCCATTCGGTGAGATGTCGGGCCAAGCTCAGTCAATCGACGAAGCTGGTGGGCAGGCTGAAGTGTGGATGTGGTGGCGACCTGTGTGGTCAGTCAAAACCGACATTTTGTTGTCAAGGAAGACTTCTTCGATGATGACTGACATCTTTGAAGAGGTCTCCAGGCAGAGGAGGATGTCGAAGGCCGAGACGGAGCCCAGCACGGAGAGCGGGGCTGGTATGTTGAAGAGGAAGAGCAGCGCCAGGAGGAACAGGAGCCAAAGCTGTGGTGAGGCTGGGGCGGCTGTCGGATCCCCATCAGCTTCGCCGTAAGGCATGCCTTCACCAGCTGGTCCATCGCATCGTCGGTGGTGGCGTGGAATAGACCTTGCCCGTCAAAGGGCAGGTCTTCAATGTGTTTCCTACTGTCCTCCTGGAGGCCTGCAGATCTTAACCAGGTGAAGCGTTGAAGAGCAACGGAGCCCACCATCACTCGGGCTGCCAACTCGACCAAACGCCTCGAGGACAGGATCTGCTGGTTGGAGAGTGCTATCGATTCGTTGAAGAACTGGACAGCACTAGTCCAATGGTCTTCTGGGAGATGGGCCAGCAGAGGGTAGAACCTGTCCAGGAGGTTTCGCTGGTACACAGCAAGGCAGGCCTGCATATTAGAGACCCGTGCAATAAGAGAGGAGGTGGAGTAGAAACGCCTGCCAAAGGCATCCAGGCGATGGCCCTTGCGGTCAGGTGGGATGGTGTGTGCCCTCTTGCCACCCTTGGTCTGGGAAGACTCAACCACAATGGAGTTGAGCACTGGATGATTGAACAGGAAATTGACATCCTTCTTCTGAGTTCTGTAAAGGTGTTCTAGGTGATGCAGTATCGGCTGTGAGGATGCAGGCTGGGCCCAGGGATGTTTCAGGACCTCCTGTAGTGCTGGCAAGAATGGTAACGGTGCCGCAGATGGAGGGTGGGTGTCCACATAGTGGAACACAGGGTCCGGTACCACTGGAGTCAGGTCTGATACATCAAGTCCGAGAGCATTCGTCATATGAAGAAGGATGTCAGAAAACTGCTTCACATCCTCCGGTGATGAATCCGGTGTGGGGTTCCTGAAGGCCAAGGGCGGAGACTCATGAGAGCCTGGCATCGAGTCATCTGAGTCAGAGTTGGTCTCGTAAGATTGGGAGGAACGAGACGGCGACCTCTGTGCCGAAGGCTGTTGTGTCAGCAGTGATACAGTGACCGTAGGAGCGGGTACTGTCAATGGTAGCGAGGACGGTACTGGTGGAGCTGGTGCCAGCTGGGACACCGTGGTGGAGGCTATCGGCAACACAGTAGGAACCGGATGCTGGATAGCCTGGGTAGAGGTCAGAACCAGGGCCGAGGTCTGCACCGTGAGGGCCTCTGAGACCGGGCGTGATACAGTCATAGTCACCCTAGGAGGAGGCGACACAGGCCTGTAGTGCAGAGAGCAGTCCCGGGATCTTCCGTAATACGGAGATCTCGAGCGGGAACGCGAGGGCGAACGCCAGTATTGAGGGTGGTATCTGCAACTGCGTGATGGTGATCGCGACTGACAACGGTACGGAGACCAATGCCTGACATCCAGGTGGTACCTATCCCTGTACGCGGGAGAATAGGAGTGATAGGATCCTGGCTGCTCCCGCCACAGGTGCTCATGCCCGTACCTCACTATATAGGATGCTGATGAAAAGGACAAGTCGATTTGAGGCCGAGATGAGGCCCGCTTCTGGAAGACCTCCCGCCGCCACAGGGATCAACGCCTTTCCAATCAGTCCAGAGAGCGGGTCTCACTCCTACGAGCACGGTCACGCGAGGGAGCCCAAAGACAGGACAGAGCCCGCAGTGTGATCGAGGAAGGCTCCGGGTGGTCTATCCCATGCTCCGGGTGACCAAACGGAATAATCGCCGCTGAGAGAGCAGACGGCACAGCCCGAGGGCACAGAAGAGCCGGCGGTCAGATCCTCCTCGTACACCGCCGATATCTCAGGCGGGCTGACTTCCTCAACGACATCCTCCAGGAGCTGGGCCGGAGGAGGTGTCAGAGGGCAGGTCCTCCTTGGAGAGGGCGAACCCCGCTTTTCCTTCTTCTTCTTCTCCTTAGATGGTTCCAGAGAAGGAGGCCGCTTGCATTGTGCAGTGGTGAGAGGCTTCAACACCTTTGCTACCTGTGAGCCTGCAGGAGCATCTCTTGACACAGAAGCACCCGATGGCCACTTTGGGATGCAAGGCAGTGACGGGATTGGAGGCAGTGAGGACGGTACCAAGCCCAGTACTGACGTCGTTGGCACGACAGCCACCGATACCGGCGAGGGTGTGGTCGATGGTTGCGCCGTTGAGAAAGGACGTGAAGACATGGCTGTGTACAGGGCAGTGTTCTCAGCCGCCTGCTCCCTGATCTTCAAGGACTCTTCCCAGCAATGGGACTTGAGTCTAGAGGAGCGGTTCCTCAACGTTTGGGCCGTAAACTCTACAAATAGAGGCCCGCATGTTGTGGGTCTCCCCGAGACAAAAAAAGGCACTCAGAGTGCCCATCCAAAAGAGAAACCTTCTGACCACACGAAATACAGTGTTTAAAGAGAGCAGACATAAAAGAAGAAAATACAGAAGATAAAAGTCCAGGAGGAAAACTCACAGGAGAAATCCGAAGAGAAGAGGGGTTCGAAGAAATCCAGGAAATCCACAAGAAAAAGCGCTGCAAAGCCAAGAACCTTCTGTTCACTAAGGCGGATGAAAAAGAACTGAGGAGAGACCATTGGCTTGGCGGGCTGAGCATGCTCAGTACAGGCATGGGAGAGGGGTTCCCACCAAGCTCCTTAGCTCTAGAATCTTCCGAATGCTACTGCGTATGCGCGAAAATTCCCAGTGTGTGAGACACAGAGACCACAAAGAAGAACTACTGGAATGCGCCACTATATTTGTTCAACACACAAGCATATGATATCTATTTGATAGTGGTCAAACAAGATTCAATTAATCATACAGACCCGAATTACAATAACAATATAATAGTAAGAAATATAACAAACTGACAGCAGGAACAAAAGATATTACGAGGTTTCCTAGATGTAGCCCCAATACTTGTAGTATCATCTTCACATAAGTTTTGTAACTACTGAGACTTGATTACCATGGTTAATCCTCAAGGCTATTCCCTCTGGAGCTCTGAATATTAAACCTTTGTACTCACAGACCTTGTGGACCTGGGAATAAGTCCGTAACAGAGAACTGAAACGAGCTCTGAGACTGGCAAAAAGACAGGAAAAGACACTCAGAGATCTTAAAGTTTTAACTTGTATGGCTGATGCAATTTCTGATGTACAATGCAGTTTTGAGTAGAAACACTCCCAGGAAGGGCTATCACTGGGTAAAAACCCTTGTGCAAAAATGTAAATAAACTGTGACTACATTACTCACAAATGTAACTCCTCAAAGGTTTTCACAGAAAACAGGGGTGAGCTGGGATCACGCTGTAGAACCTCCACATGATGACAGGATTCCACTAGAGATCTTCTTATCAACTTATTTAAGAGAGAGGCTTCATCTAAAGTCACTGTGTTTTGTGAGCAAAACAGAAACTACAGTTTAGCATATGAAATATTTCACCACTTCTTTTAAGAACTCAACTAGAAAGCAAGACAAGCCTGCAAAGAGAAAAGGATAGACACACACAAAGGCAAGCATGCACTTATGCCCCTCCCCCTCGATATTTGGGGGCAGTGGGAAAACAGAGCATCAACTGTCGTGTGATAAATTTCTCCAAATTTCATATACTTAATGTTTGCATATATGATGGCCACTCATCTCATCATCCATAGCAAGGGTGGGGAATGTATGGACTTTAAGATACAGCTGGACTGCAACTCCTGTCAGCCCTAGGCAGTATAACCAATAATTGATGCATGACAGAAACTACAATCTATCTGAAAGGCTGTTCATTCCACATTCCTAACTCGTAATAATGCATCATCTACACAGTCTTACAGTGCAGAAGTCACGCAATCTCATCAAATATCCTAATACACTAAAACTATCCTCAAATCAATATGTGCTGCTTCAGCAACTGAAGAATCTTCCAAGATCAATTCATCCTACCATCTTTTTTGCTTAGTTTAAGATTCTACAAAAGACATGGATGTGTTTTATTAATTCCAATTACATTTTCAGTAACAAAAATCGGCCAGATAACAACAGTAAAGTTTCTCTTCCATGATGCTATTCTTCCCTACTACCATGGCTAAGCCCGGTAGGACTTGCAGCTCTACAACATCTGGAGCACCACACTTTGCCCAAACCTGCTCTAGAGCAGTGGTTCTCAACCTGTGGGTCGCGACCCCTTTGGGGGTCGAACGATCCTTTCACAGGGGTCGACTAAGACCATCGGAAAATACGTATTTCCAACGGTCAGGCTCCATTCTCTCCTTGGTGGTGGTGTGCAAGCACAAGCCTGCCCCCTTTGGCAGGAGCGCGTGCAGCCATACGCGCTCCCACCAAAGGGGGCAGGAGGACGCGCACGCGTGGCTCGCGCTTGTGCACCACCACTCCTGGGCCTTTTCCACATGTTACCTTATCACGGAGGTGGGGGGTGCCCTCTCTTCGCTGCTCCTTCGTCCCACAGCTGGCTTTCTGGTCGTGCGACCGCTCTGCCTCTTCCTCCTGCAGTGCAGCCTGGGAGCTGTAGGCTGCGCTGGAAGACAGCTGCAGGACAAAAGAGCAGCGAAGAGAGCACCTCACATAAGAATCTGCTTGTGCGAACGGCACCCCCCACCTCCGCGATAAGGTAACATGCGGAAAAGGCCCAGGAGTGGTGGTGCGCAAGCGCGAGCCACGTGCTCGCGTCCTCCTGCGCCCTGTTCAGAAAGGACTGAAATCGCTCCCCTTCTCTGCTACCGGGAGAACCTCCTGTCTGACGGGCCAGCTTGGGGATCGGCGGTAGCACGAGAGGCAGGCCCCTTCCTCACCATGATCCCTGCCCCACTCGCCACAGAGGGGGGCACTGCGGAAGGGCCGGGGGGCTGCAAGGCAGCGCTTTTCTTGGGGGCGAGCTGCGCCTGGCACAAAAGACAAAGGTGCTGGGATTCCCCCCCCCCGGCCAGGGTTGACTCTCTGGAAACTTTTCCCACACTGCCCCCCCCAGCAGAAATGAGAGTGAAGCAGAAGCAGAGCCGGGGGGGGTTCTCGGAGATTTTTCCTAAGGGAGACGCGCGGCTTCTCTTTCCCTCCCTGCCCACCCCCACCCCGTCGTTCCTGGCCGGCGAGGCAGCCTTTGCTGGGGGGGGGAGGCATTTTAAATAATAAATAAATAATTTTATGGTTGGGGATCACCACAACATGAGGAACTGTATTAAAGGATCACGGCATTAGGAAGGTTGAGAACCACTGCTCTAGAGCCTGCCTGGTCTTATCACTTACACAAATGATTTCTATATATAGGAAGAGGTTTGGTAGCTGCTTGTTATTGTGGCATGTAACAAAAGGCTGAAGTCTTCAGGTCACCAATACAAGCTTACTACTTCCATGACAACTAAAGCTAAATACTCATTCAAATTATAATCTTACCTCTGTCATCATCCTCACTGTCATCCTCATCCCATTTTCCCATGTTTCCATTAGAAGGCTTCTCATTATGTCTCCCTTAAAAAGAATTTACAGAACTTTGTAAAGCTAGTCTGTGCATTTTAGTAAGACAGTTGAAAGTAATCACTCACAGATAACTTAGGAAAGAGTCTTGCCAATATTAACACTGAGGATTATCTAGCTGGCTGAAATATTGCTCAATCAGATGACACATAAGGTAGCAATACACCTTGTTGGAACTTCAGGGAATGACCCAATTTTGTGACACAAAAACTGAGGATTCACTAGCCTGTCCATCTCTCTACTCCAAACTGATATATTTCTTTCCTTTTTTTCTCCCAGAGAAACAGTACTGGAAACGGGATATACAAAGCTAGGGAGGGGGAATTTTTTTCCACCTTACTTAAAATGTCAGGAATTGCACAACAGAAAAGACTTGTGTATAAAACAATCAACATAACAGACAGTAACAATCCTTCTGCATATGGTGGATCTACAGAACATTCAAATCGAAGATGAGAGGACTACATGGGGTGGCTTCACAGCTTATGATGATAACATACTTCTGAAGAGTTCTGTTTCGTCAACGTTAAATTGAACATTGCATCCAAATATGCCACTCGTCTATTCTTTAAAACAACGGTGAATAATACTACTGCTAACTGCATCACGTGTGTATGAGTCTTCAGGTTGCCTGTTGACTTATGGTGATCACATCACATGAATTTTCTTGGATTTTCTTAGGCAAGGAATACTCAGAGGTTGTTTTGCCAGTTTCTTCCTCTGAAATACAGCTTACAGCACCTGGTATCTGTCAATGGCCTCCCATCCAGGTACTAATGAGGGCTGACCCTGCTTAGCTTCCAAGGTCATATGGGATCTGATCCCTTTAGAGCAGTGGTTCTCAACCTGTGGGTCCCCAGATGTTCGTGGACTTCAGCTCCCAGAAGCCCTGAGCATTGACCATAGTGGCTGGGGCTTCTGGGAGCTGAAGTCCACGAACATCTGGGGACCCACAGGTTGAGAACCACTGCTTTAGAGTATTTAGGTAGTAACCATATCAAACACTTTGTTTATTTCAAAATTTTGCAGTTTTTTTTTTATTTTTCCCACCATCACTTCTCAGATAGAAAAACATGGTGAGGTAGCACAGGGTGTGGCATCTTGCACCAACCACTATAACACGGAGTACACTCACAATTTTGTCTTTAGAAAATTGAAGTTTTAGCATTTTAAAATTTCATAAATATACCAAATAGTACAGATTTGTATAATAACTAAGTTATATTTGACACACTCCATCTTGCTAAACTGAGTAAACGTGTTTCAGTTTGATATGAAAATAGGTACTGCATGCATTTCAATCCCTTGCCCCCAACTCCTTTTTTTTCTGGGTAGAAAAAAAAATGCAACCCCTCCTTTTTTTTTTTCCTGTGCTCCAGCATTTCTGGAAATTTTACATCTCCATGTGAAGAGAAGACAGTAACTGAAACAGAGTTGTGCAAATAAAAGCAATGTGCAGAGAAACTAAAATCAACACAATGAAGAAGCATACACAGTAACAGAAACAAGCATCCTATACTTGAATGCAGCCATACATAAAAAACATGCCATCACAACCAATTTGCGAGAGTTGCTGAGAACATGCCATAGCATTAGGCAAGGCAATGCACTGCACAAATACAGTGGTGAACATCAGGTCAAAATTGGCAAGGCCATTATAAAGAGAGTCGAGGACAACTGTTGTCAAGCTAACAAAGAAAAAGCAGCCCTTCAATCAGGGTCGGCAAAGCCTAATCCCTGGACCCCACTTATGGCCTCTGAAACCCCTCAAGGCCACACAACCCCATGAAAAACTGGCATGTTTTTGGAGCAATTTTTGCCTTTGAACCCTGCAAACACATAAAAACATGCAAAAATACTCCCAGTTCCCATAAGGACCCCCCAAAACTCATACTAACACCTATTTTCTTCTGCAGTCACCCTCAAATACTGACAGGAAGACACACACCTTCACTTCCTGTGGCCATCCTGAGAAGGTCTACAGAGAAAATACTACCATTTTCTTTTCAAAATTTCAACAGGAAGAAATGATCTTTCATTTCTTGTCACCATTTTTAGAAGGAAAACTGAGGTATTTGTGCTTACTGACGAAGGGGTTGCAGCCTGTGGGGAAGATGGGAGCAAAAACTGGCCCCTGGGCCCCATGCATCTACCCACTCTTGCCTTCAATGACAGACCAAGGTATCCTGCTCTCCAAAGTGGCAAACCAAAAGTGCCTTTAAACAGTTCACAGAAGGGAGGAAATTGACTGACCTTCCAAATATTACTAGGTTGTAATTCACTTCCATCTTAACCAAAACAACCAACGGTGAGGAATAAAGGGAGATACAGTCCATCAGGAAGGGAATATATTATCCATTCCTGGCTTAAATGCACTTGTCCTCTCTCTCTCTGTTTGATCTCAGGAACTGGTACTCAGGCATGTTCTTCACCCAGCATGGAAGCTCTAATTGTTGTGAAATGTCTCCCCTATAAATTAGTCTCATCTCCTGTTAATGTCATCTAAAGTGACAGCATTATTATCACATTTTGTGGCTATGAACTGCACTAAGTACAAATACAAACTCTTGGCAGCAAAAGGTAACACACATATAGAAGCACTGCCTTAGCAAGGAATGTGAAAAACTCTGCCATTCCAAGCATATCTTCATACCCTCTTTTGTTACTAACAATTTGCAGGACCCCCAATGTGTATACAGTATTTTGCATACATTTTACTCACTGGCAGTGTGTCTGTGCATGTTTTTTTCAAATGAATGCATCCCTAGCTGGTTGCACTGTTAAAATATATACATGGATTTACGCACACTTTATGTGTCCAAAACATACCACCAGTCTGCAAATGTATACATTTCTGAGATAAAGTGTGCTCCATCTCACAGCGAGTCTCAGGAGATCAGAAATGGCTACCTTTGCCAAAAATCTAAACTACAGCAAAATTCTTTTGTATCACTAGTCACAACCCCTAACCTTTCACAACCTAAGGAAACCAAAGTTGCTCTCAAAAAAACATTAATCCTTATATTTATTTTATTGGTGTTTGATAGTTCAACAGTCCAAAAATTTTCAAAGCAGTTAAAGAGTGGGGGAAGAGAGACAAAATCTGTAACACCACATGTATAAATAAAATACAACCAATGATCTCCTTACCTGAAGAAGGGAAATAAATAGGACACCTGATATTCTTCAGAGAGATAGAGTTGGGTGTTCCCAAAAGCTGAAGAGAAGACAAGAACACAAAACTTTTGAGATGCTATGACCTAGCACACCTAGTTACAAAGTTATGATATGCTAGATATTGGTCAAATCTGGTAAAAGTGGGACAGAAGAATGGGCATAAAAGAAATGGGAGCACTACAAAGGTCAACCATGGGAAAAGTAGGAAATAGAGAAGAAAGGAAACAGGGGAAAGCATCAGAAAGAACAGAAAAGTATTAAGGTGGAAGAAGAATGTGACAAGTGACAAGTCCTGCACAGAGGACAGGGCTGGCAAAGACAGTGGCAAACAAGTAACAGGCATGGATGGCAGCAAAAGAGACATACACAAATATAGAAAGGATAAATAACAATGTAGTTATGATAATGTTGCTGTGTGCCTTGAAGTCATTTCCAACTTATGGCAACCCTATCACAGGTTTTGTTGGCAAATTTTTTTTCAGAGATTTTGCCATTGCCTTCCTCTGAGGCTGAGAATGTAGGGCCTGCCCTAGGTCACCTACTGGTTTCCATGGCTAAGCGGGGACTTGAATCCTGGTCTCTAGAGTCTTAATCCAACACTGAAATCACAACACTACACTGAGATTTTTAAAATCACAGTTGTAATAATAGTGAAAAGAAAAGCGAGCAATAGGAAAAAAAACAGCACGATAAAGGTGAGGTATTGGTTGTTGGTCCCAAACATGAATGACTAAGGGGTTTTCCTGTGATGCCAGTACCTCCGTGAAATGGTGGGGAATATCAGCTCAAAGAAAAGTCTTGAAAGAAGCAGTTAGCCTTATGAGATCTTTTACATTTATGTTTACCAGTACTACTGCAGAGAAGAACCAGCTGAAGATCTAAAAAGTAAACTTAATGTGTTTTATTGAAGAAACTGTAATCGTACACACAAGAGCCAAGCAGTCCCGCAATTACTCAAGGCTGACTGAAGGAAAAGGGAGGAAAGTTTTGGATAGTGAGATTTTCAGGGTGAAGTGGGTGATATTTACCAATCCAGAAGAGCAGTGAAGAAGCAGTTATATGGCTTAGACACAAGTCTAAGGACAGCGCACAATCAGAAATCCAAGTAGCAGAGTAGCAACCAGCAATCTGGTACTTCCAGTTGGCTGGCCAAAAGCTGGGGTTTAAATACTTTGTTTCTGCCTGGAGGGTGAGGGTGTTAATGATTCTCTAGCAGAGTAAAGAATGGAGTCTGGAGAGTGGACAATAGAGTCCAGTATGACCTAATGGCTTTAATGTTGGTTGACAAAGGGTGAATAGTAGTCCTCTTAGCTCAGTACTCATTGGACAGGTGTAAGCCCAAAAGGGAAGGTTAATCAAACAGAGGGAGAGGAGTTAAGATAGTCAGCTGTCTTGTGGGAATCTCCCAGATGCGATTGTCTCCAAAAGACTGAGTCATTGGAGGCTAACTGCAAGTCCATTATCACAGGAGTTTCCTGGTAATTTCCTGACTATGACCTGGCTATGCCTAGAGGTCTCTTCTGACCTAATTTGCAATGCACTTGTTTGGCCAGCTTTTCTTCTTACCCAGCACAGCCATGCAGCCACAGCACGGTATATTTTATATTTATGCCAATTAATATATTTTGCCAATTAAATCATATTTCACCAATTAAATCATATTAAAGCATGGATGTGTGTTGCCTGATAACAATCCCCCCCCCAAAAAAAGAACTTCAGTGCTGCAGCCATGGAGTTCATTTTTCCGGGAAGGTGCCATACACCTGCAATTTGTTGATTTTTGGAGGACAGGGTAATGAGGAATGAACATATAGAGAGGAGGGTTGGGGGTGAGGAGCTATGTTACTTCCATTAGATCTGTCAGCTAATCACTTGGTTGTGTGGGTAAATTTAATAAAAATCTTCAAAACTAATGTCTTTTCCAAAAGGGGCAAAGAGAGAGATAGAGAAAAGAGCATTCAACAGCACTCATACGTGTACGCAATGTATACAAACAGCAATATCATTCTAGCAACTGGAACTCAAAATACAAATACAACAATATTCAAGTGATTCAAGGAAGCAATAACATGGGCAATGTTCCTTCATTAGAAGCAATAGGGAAAAGTCCAACCTAGGCAACTCATGGCACAGTTTCATGGCTCTGAGTTCAAAGAATCTAATGCATCAGGTAGAGATGAGATTCCTCCAACCCCCACCAAGGTCCAAAAGATTTAATTGAAAATGGTTCTTGGTGTATTTGAAAAGATGGAGTGAGGGTTCCACCCCACTCCCAGTATCCAAAAAATTGGGGTGCAATGAAGATGAGTAGAGCAGCATTCTTTGGCTTTAATGGCCTTCTGGGATTGGTGGTTCCCTCACACATCAGAGCAGCATATACTAGTGGCAGGCTGTTCTTGCACGGATGGCAGACCAGGCCAACATCTTTTGAGTGGTTTGAATTCCAAAGTAAACCCAATAGGGTTCCTGCATTTTCAGGGAAGGAAGTTTAGAAAGAGGTCAACCGTGGAGCCCCTCCAGCCAAAGGTAAGAGCTGTGCCACGCAGAACTGCTGAAGCTTTATGGAAATTTGGGTTGAGCCACTCTACGGGTGTGCAACCCTAAGTGATGAAAAACCAACATTTGGGGACCAAAACCACAGGGGACATGAGAGAGTGTGGCACGTGGTATAACAGCTCATCAGTTCCCCAGGATGCCAGATCTACACAAGTCCACTGTGGTCTGTAATGTGTATGGATGCAATAGGGAGTCTCAGAAAAATTGGGGAATTTCAGTTGGAGTGGGCCGGTTCTTAAAGTCAAGAATGACTTTCACTGAATAAAGTCACTGTGGCACAGGCAACCCTAATGGTGATCCAGTGGTGATGTTCGATGATGGCTTCCAGCTAGGTTCCATCGCTTTGGGTCCTGGAGAAAGGACCCTTCCTCTGTCCACCATGCATAGGACAATTAAAAACCTTCCTCTGTCCACAATGCATAGGACCTTCCTCTGTCCACTAAGCATAGGACAAATAGTTATTCCTGACTCTTGGGGTCAGCTACTTGTCCCACTTAGGGGCTCCCTGTGAGGATTTCTGGGGACCTTGGAGCTCCCAAACAATAAAGAAAAGATTGAGCCCTGGCAGCCTTAGCCAATTCAATGCCAAATCAGTGAGACACAACACTAGTAGAATTTGAAATGCCAAAATGACAACCATTGGGTGAAGCATGACATTAAAACTCCCATTGCTTTGGGAGAACCATCCATGAGAGACATCTACCATGAATGGTTTCTGCTGGATGCCATCTCTCTGGAAAGGTTTGCAATGGCCTCGCTGTTGTGAGACACAACCAGCATGGTGTTGTCTCTGGCTGCCTTGATTTTTAACAACTGCTCTTTGAGGTCAGGGTGTCTTAGGAGTTGGTAAGACATTTAGACTGAAGCCAAAGAATACTGTGGTGACTGACTGGTACAAAGAGGAGGACATGGCCATTTCTTGTCTGGTCCAAATTGGGACGGAAAACTTGATATCACAATGGCTGATTGTTGTGACATTACAAAAGCAGCAATTTAAAGTGGGCACCATGGGCTGAATCACATAACCATTTATGGTGTCGCAGGCTGTCTTTATATACTCACATCCTTTTCCTGTATCAACAATGGCCGAGTTGGTATCATGGGTCAACTCTTAGGCAAACTGACTGTCCTTGCCTTTAAAGGGCACCAAACAGGAATGATGAGGTTGCAGGACTTGGTCCTTGCAAATAAAGTCCAGGTTTTCTCGATGCTAGCTTCCTTCTACAGTGACAGCTTGTCGTTTGGGTCCAGCACCGTACCCCAATGAATTCTCTTTGGAATACAAAATGTCTCCTGAGACTGTATTCCGAGGGAGATGATCAAGTGAATGGGGAGGATAGTCCTTGCAGTGACTGTAGCAACAAAAAGCTGCAGTTGGTTCCATCGGGGGATATAGGTGGCATTTACAAGGGTTCACCATGCTTCCAGCTGCATTTCCTCTTTTTCTTAATTTTGGCCTGATCAGTTTTTTTATTTTATTCTTATTTTATTTTTTTGGAATATGTCCACTGTGGGTATGCATTTGGGTGCAAACAAAAGCTAACAAGGTGTTCTTATTTCCAAAATACATTTCGCCTGTGAGTATTAATGAGTTCCTCTCTATTGTCAAGTTCTCAATCTATGAGCAGAGAGGTAAGCAAGTGTTGGACACTGGACGTGTTCTGGGCAGATTGTTTTAAAGGCTTGTCCATGTCTGCCATATCTGCAGTTAAGTAGGACAGTTTGTTCACTAAACCTCCATGTTGGCTGCATCTAACAAAGACACACCTGCTCTGACAGGCACAATCCAGTCCATTCATGACCTTTTCACTCTAGAGTGACTTGCTCCTCTGGACCACTGTTTTAACCATTCTGCCCACCACTTCACTGGGAAGTAAAAGAGGTGCACATTCTAGCCACTGTGCCAAGGTATTTAACTTACGTAGTCCTACTTAGATCACTTCAAGGAGATCATAGGTTGGATCAACATTAATTCACGCATATCCAACTTCCAATACATGAGAGCCCACAATGGGGTATTCTGACTGGATTAACATGGCAGTGTACCTAATCAATGGATCAAATATTAGAGGGTGAGCTTGTCTTCCTTATGTGTGAGGAAGCTCAGTACTTTGGTAACAGGAGAAAAGGAGTCTTAGTGGGAACACAAAAATAAAGGCTATGAAGCTATTCATTACAACCATATTGTGTCCCATTCCGGCAGAAAGGGAGAATATATATTAAATAAATAAATGTTTATTTGGGAATTACGCCCTATGAATTCAGTGGGGGGATCCATATATATGTCGATCGCAGAAGCACACAGCTTGCATAACTGCAATCTCATGCATTTTTCTCAAAAAAAAAACAAACCAAAATAAATAAATAATAAAGCTGGAAGGAGATGAGAAAACAGCAGAGCAATAAAGGCACAAAATCACAAAGTTAGCAAAGTTAAAAACGAAGCAACCAGTTATTAGAAGGCTTGGGCAAAAAAATCCTTGCCTGGTACTAAGAAGACATTAGGTAGATGTATAGTGATACAAGGAAGGTTTTCGCCAAGATGGGAAGTCTGTCATTCTTTCTTTCATAAAGCAAGAATATACATACAGACATACATCAAATATAAGTACTCGACATTTGCATAAGGAAACCAGATTCATTTGTTTCAATTGGGGGCCTTTCTGCACTACACTGTTATAGTTATTACTCCACTTTCAACATCTTTTGGAATTCTGGGGTTTGTCATTTACTGAGGCCAAAGCGCTCTCCAGCTAAGAGTTCTAAATGCCCCTCTTTAAGCTGCAAACCCCAGGATTCCATAGGATGTTGAAAGTGGAATAATAGCATTATAACAGTGTAGTACAGAAAGGCCTGGAGACACATAATATAAACAATGGAGAAACTAGGATAGGACTTCGTAAAAAGCCAACCAGTGGAATGATCTAGAGTAGTGGTTCTCAACCTGTGGGTCCCCAGATGTTTGTGGACTTCAGCTCCCAGAAGCCCTGAGCATTGACCATAGTGGCTGGGGCTTCTGGGAGCTGAAGTCCATAAACATCTGGGGACCCACAGGTTGAGAACCACTGATCTAGAGGATCAGGATCATGTGGCTGGTTTACACTTTTTTAGGTGTAGGAGTCTGCACACTACAAAGGCAACCGTCCCCTCCATATTTTTTGGACCTATGACTCCAATCTAATCCATCCACATAGCAGTAACATGGTTTTCTGGAAAACTTTCCAGTGTTCTAAATAATATATGATTGTAGCATATTTGGTTTAAATGTTATATTCAAATACATTCAAAGCTTGATGTGGAAAATATTTTATTGGACTATCTGTAATAATGTAAAGAGAACAGTATATAATTCTCTTGTTTCACACACACAAAAAAGGACTACGCTGTATACTCTTTTTAGGGATGTATACCTAAAGAGAGCAGTGTCTTATGAATCATGAATCAACAGTATAACTGGGCTTTGCTAATGTATAAATGTAGTACCTTCATGTCTGCTTACCATCTGCACTACCTATCAGTTCCATTATTGTGTGGTATTTTTCAGTCCCCCACCGGACAACTGAGCACTAAAGTTTGTCACTGCTTGTCTCCTTAGAATAACTCAAGTTCATGTCCTATATTTAACTGCTATTGCTATGTAACCTGACTATTTACAACAATCCAGAATGCAGAACAGCATCACAGAATCGGAAGAGACCCAATGACCATCAAGTTCAATCTCCTGTCATGCAGGAACACATGCCCAAAACACCCCCAGTAAATGGTCATACAGCCTCTGTTTAAAAACCTCCAAAGAAGGTGACTCCACCATACCTCAAGGCAGTATATTCCATTGTCTAACAGCTCTTGCCGTCAGAAAGTTCTTCCTGAAGTACAGGTGAAATCTCTTTTCCTGCAGTTTGAATCCATTGCTCCATGTCCTAGTCTCTGGAGCAGCAGAAAACAAGCTTGTTCCATCTTCAACATGACATCCTTTCAAATATTTAAACATGGCTGTCATGTCACCTCTTTACCTTCTTTTTGTCAAGCTAAACATACCTAGCTCCCTAAGCAGCTTCTCTCATGGCAAGGTTTCCAGACCCTTTACCCTCCTCTGGATATCCTTTTTGAATTGTGGTGCCCAGAATTAGAAACAGTATTCCAGATGAGGTCTAACCAAAGCAGAACAGAGTGTTATTATTACTTCCCTTTATCTCAACATGATACTCCTATTGATGCAGCCTAGAATCGTATTGGCTTTTTTAGCTGCCCCATCACATTGTTGACTCATGTTCAGCTGGTGGTCCACTGAGACTCCTACATCTACTAGACTTCAAATATAACAATCTAGAGTATGGGTGGAAAATAGAAAACAGAAAAATAGACCAAAATACAGATAAACAGAAAATTTGCAAACAAAATATAGATTTCTATTTTTCACAGAAAAAAATCCACCTCGCATCTCACTCACATAGCATGGTCAATGGGGGATTACGAAAATTCCAGTTCAAACTCTTCTGGAGGACCAAAACTCTCTTCCTCTGGTAGAAACGATGTCTCATTAGTGTGAAAGACTATTAAATTCAGATTCTGAAATTAAGTAATTTCATCCAAGGATAGCTCATCCCGCTATGACGAACTTCACAAGTCTTGTGACTGCCACACCCACCTAAAGGAAACTGAAAACTTGAACTTCAAAACACAGTATGGATTTCCTAGAAAACATTTTGCTGAATGAACATGTACTTCAATTCTATATATTACTGGTTACCCAGATTTACTACCTAAACACCGCAATTTCCAAACTGCAAAATTTCCTGCACACAGCCATTAAATGCTCTAGTGAAACCGAGGTATCTGCCATATACCCCAAATACCATCAAACAGATCAACTGCACTGTGGCATTATATAGGCCTTTGCCTCAAAAACCAGCATATAAACGTTTCACATAATAATGAAACCTAAACTACAAAAACCTAAGCAGGCAAACAAAATTCATTTTAAAAAAATCAAAATGGGGAACCCCAGAAACAGCCTAAATAGGATGAAATATTTTAAAAGAATCAATTGACAATGGACTGCCACAGAGGAGACATGAAAGGCCTATCTCCTCCTATAAGCCAGAGCAGCAAAGGGGACTTGCCAGAGGCAGCACGAACAAAATGGCTGAAAGACAGCGAGCAACAACCGATCTCTGGTATAACCCGAATCAAAACCATGATGTTGGACTAGGCGGACCAGGTCTGAAGCAGCAAGGTCCTTCTTCGCCACCACAGATTCTATGCCAGCAGGAAGCATAGCCTCAGAAACATGTGCAGAGATCTATCATGAGAAAATACGTTTAATAACGTTGAAGGAGGCAGGAAGAGAGGAAAATTGCGCTACAAACTTACTGGCCAAGTTAACGAAGCCATAGCCCTGAACTTGCAAGACCTGACCAAGGGTACTAATAACCACACGCCTCATACCTACGGTCCCCGTAAGTGGAAGCCCACCTGAGGGCAATTCAAGAGACCTCCCCCTTTCCCTCGTTGAGCATGTGAAGAGGTCCCTCCCCCCACCCCCCTCGGGCATCTGTAAACCCTATGAAGGTCAGCCATGGACTTCCACCACCACGACAAGCCAGATGTCTTCCATTTTAGGCAGGGGCAAGGAGCAGGGAAGAGGGAGGGCCGTGATAACGGAACGGAGAGGAGCAACGGCAGCCCAGGAAGGCGGGCAGCGCAGGGAGAAAGGGGCTGCTCCCTCAGAGGCGCTCCTCTACGCCTCAGGCTTACTTTCTGGGACGGGCCACCGGCGCTTAGCGAGGCCCCCCTTCCCACCGACTGCTTCGGTAAGGCGAGCCGCGACGACCACATCGCGCCCAACCTTCCCGCCGAAACGCGGCTGTGAGGCGCCGCCCTCCCGCACGAGGCCAGCAGGCGCGCCCGCGTCGAAAGCGGGCTCCCTCCAAGAAGGAACCGGCAGGGCCGCCCGGAGAACGTTTCTACCGGCGGCTTCGCCTTTGGGGCCGGGGGCGGGGCCGGGGCCGGGGCCGGGGCCGGGGGAGGCTGTCCCTGCGTTGCTAGGGAGACCGCGGGACGCGGGGCTGAAGGAAAGCCTGGGGTGGGACCTCTGTGGGAACGGTAGCGCGGCCGTAGCCGTGGCCGCACCGGCCTGTTATAGCGCTGTTATTCCACTTTCGGCATCCAATGGAATCCTGGGGGTTGCAGATTACGGAGGGGCCCCTCCCTTAGCCCCCTAAACTGCAGACCCTAGGATTCCATAGGATGTTGAAAGTGGAATAACAGCGCTATAACAGGCCAGTGCAGAAATGGCCTCTGCTTGTTCTCCCTGCATCCTGCAGAGGGGCTTCCTCGGGAGTAAATCCCCATAGGTGTAATCCACTTGAGTGGGATTTACACCTCAGCAAATATACATTTAGCGCATTCTTGTTGGGTGTCTTCAAGTTGTTTCTGACTTGTGGTGACCCTAAGGTGAACCTGTCAGGGATTTTCTGGGGCTGAGAGTATGTGATGCGGCCAAGGTCACCCAGCGGGTCTCCAAGGCCAGAGTGCAAGGCTCAAACCCCTAGCCAGACTGGCTCTCTCCTCTGTCTTTCACCATCCCCTTCTGTGCAGATCATGACAGCCAGGGTGGTGCAGCAGTTTGAGCGCTGGACTGCAACCCTGGGTTGCCATAAGCACCCAACAACAACAACCACAACAATGCTGATAAGACTTTAAAAAAAAACCCTTCCAGTTAGAGGGAGGAGGAAGGTAAGAGTTGGCCAGTCATAAAAGATTTTATAGAAAAGATGCTTTGTTAAGCAAGGTGGGCCTGTATCATCATCGCCCACCTTCCTCATCACCCTGCTGCTTGATGCTGAGGACAGCCTCAGCAATACCTTTGTCCATTCCAGGAACATATTTCAAATAGATCAGTTTTCTTACCAGGTTCTGCAAAGCTTGACACAGTTTCACCTCCTGTCAGAGCACTGGAGAAAAGCTACCATTTCATGGGCTGCTGTGTATCAAAAGTGCTTCCAGTTGCAAATGCCAGCCATAGTTGACCCCCTGCTTGGAATCAGTCTGGCACTCTGGTAATATAAGCATACCTCAGTTAACAAAGCTTCTGACAGAGAAGCTCCTTTTTACAAAGTCTTTCTAACCCCCTTTTAACTGTCTTTCTTATCTCTAGTTGGAAGGTTTTAGCAACATCAGCTTTGGGAAGATGGTGAAGAAGGGCTGAGGAAACAGAATTTTGATGCCAAGTTTCTGCCGCATATCTGCAACAAACAGTGTCATAAAGCTGGAGGTGGGAAAGGATGAGATCCCACTCTAGCACACTGTAGCTGTGTGTGGCTGCCTACAACAGGCCAGGCAAACAGCAGCTGCTTCTAGAATCCCTTCCTGAGCATGTCTGAACCATGAAATGGAAAGAAAAGTGAAGAGCAATTAGCCTACCTGACCAGCTATCCGTACCATATTTAAAAGCATAGTTCTGTAAATTTGGCCACCAAAATGGAAATCATAGAAAAAGGAGGCTGATGTAAGAAAAAAATAATTCCAGGATCCATTCTGGAAGACATTTTCTAGTGGTCTCTAAAAAAACCTCTTTACATATCCTATGCTTACCTGACTATTTTTTTCTATTTCATATATGCATATTGTCAGCTTTGAATAAAAGGTTTGCTGAAACATGTTGACTTGTTCTTCCTTTTTGTGATGTAGGAACTTATCTCTGTTCTTTCCATGTTGTTTCTACCTCTGGTATCAAAGTTTCTGTTAAAGAAGTAATGCCCAGAAACACATCTCCATTGTTAAATGAGGTATACCTGTACTTCAGTATCTGTATCAGCTGCCTGGTTCAGGATGCTGTGGTGATCATGTCATATTTCTAGTCATAATTTTACATAAAATTTTACATAAAAAGAACATCACATACATATTTCTGTAAAAGCAAAGTGCCATTTGGTGTCCATTTTGGGAAATAGTTTCCTTAGCTTTCAGAGAGTAAACCAATTGTTCCCCAACACCCAATCTAAATCATAATCTATGCAACATTTCATCTGTTTCAAATTTCATATTTATCACAAATTGCACAGTACATTGGCTAATCTGCTTCACTATACTATGTTCAGTTGGGCTTACTCTGCAGATTGGACCACAGCTATGCAATCCCTGATTGATTGATTGATTGATTGATTGATTGATTGATTGAATGTCCTGCCTTTCTCCTGAGATAAATAGACTCTAGGCAAGAAAATGGATCTTGATTACCTGTCATATGGGAAATTACCATCACCATACAAGTATTCAGCATTTTCTTATTAGGGACATAGCTATAGTCTCCTGCTTGATACCACCTGATACATGTAAAGTGCCACATGGCAATTTGCACATAACTGTATCACCAGGAGAGGCCAATGCGTGGGCCCTCCAGAGGTTGTTGGGCTGCACCTTCTGTGAGGAGATGATGGGAGCTGCAGTTAGAGGATAACAAGTAAAAAACCCAGATTTTTTCCATCCCTGCCTTGTATCATACCCTCCAAAATATCACAGAGGAGAACTGGGACACATGTGGCCAAGCAACATCAAAGATGGTCAAGATGAGAAAAAGTTATTAATTCAGAAGAAACATACTACTAGAAGAGCCTGCAGTAGGCTGCTTTTGCTTGAGCATTAGAAAAGACAGTAATGCAGGTTTAATGGTTTGAGCATAGAATCATAGAATCATAGAAATGTAGAGTTGGAAGAGACCACAAGGGCCATCCAGTCCAACCCCCTGCCATGCAGGAAAACCCTCAAAGCACTCCTGACAAGTGGCCATCCAGCCTCCGCTTAAAAACCTCCAAAGAAGGAGACTCCACCACACTCTGTGGCAGCACATTCCACTGTCGGACAGCCCTGACTGTCAGGAAATTCCTCCTGAGGTTCAGGCGGAATCTCCCCTCCTGCAGCTTGCATCCATTGCTTCTTGTCCTGGTCTCAAGAGCAGGAGAAAACAAGCCCACTCCCTCCTCGACATGACACCCCTTCAAATATTTAAACATGGCTATCATGTCCCCTCTCAACCTTCTCTTCTGCAGACTAAACATACCCAGCTCTCTAAGTCTGTCCTCATAGGGCATGGCTTCCAGGCCCCTCACCATTTTGGTTGCCCTCCTCTGGACCTGCTCCAGCTTATCCATATCCTTCTTGAACTGGGGTGCCCAGAACTGGACACAGTATTCAAGATGAGGTCTAACCAAAGCAGAATAAAGTGGTACCAATACCTCCCTCGATCTAGACACCATACTCCTATTGATGCAACGAAGAATTGCATTGGCCTTCTTGGCTGCCGCATCACACTGCTGACTCACGTTCAGCTTGTGGTCTATGAAGACTCCTAGATCCCTTTCACACGTACTGCTAGCCAGCCACGTGTCCCCCATCCTATATTTCTGCATACCATTTTTTCTGCCTAAGTGTAGGACCTTACATTTCTCTCTGTTGAAATTCATTTTGTTAGCCTTGGCCCAGCTCTCCAATCTGTCCAGGTCCTTTTGAATTTTGATCCTGTCATCAGGCGTATTAGCAACCCCTCCCAATTTGGTGTCATCTGCAAATTTGATCAGCGTGCCCTCTATTCCTTCATCCAAGTCATTAATGAAGATGTTGAACAGCACCGGGCCCAGGACAGAACCCTGTGGCACCCCGCTAGTCACTTCTCTCCAGGATGAGAATCTGCCATTGGAGACCACCCTTTGGGTACGGTCAGTCAACCAGTTACAAATCCACCTGACAGTAGCCCTGTCCTGTCCACATCTTACCAGCTTCTTTGCAAGAATGTCACGGGGAACTTTGTCAAAGGCCTTACTGAAATCAAGATATACTATGTCCACAGCATTCCCTTCATCTATCAAGCAAGTAACTCTATCATAAAAAGAGATAAGATTAGTCTGGCATGACCTATTTTTGAGAAATCCATGTTGACTTTTCATAATTACGGCATTGTTTTCTAAGTAATTAGAAACTGACTGTTTGATGATCCGCTCCAGGATCTTTCCAGGAACTGATGTCAGGCTGACTGGGCGATAATTATTTGGGTCCTCTCTTTTTCCCTTCTTGAAGATGGGGACAACATTTGCCCTCCTCCAGTCTGCCGGAACTTCTCCGGTCCGCCAAGAGTTTTCAAAGATTATAGCAAGAGGTTCCGCAATGACCTCTGCTAGTTCTTTTAAAATCCTAGGATGCAATTCATCTGGCCCTGGAGACTTGAATTCATCCAGTGTGGCCAGGTATTCCTGTACTACCTCTCTATCTATTCTGTGCTGCATTTCCCCCACTTCCTCACCTGCTCCCCAACCGCCAGGTTGAGTGTTTTTATCCTTTTGGGAAAAAACTGAGGCGAAGAAGGTGTTGAGGAGTTCTGCCTTTTTTCTTCCTCCTGTTATTAATTCACCATCTTCCTTGCGCAGTGACCCTATCGTCTCCTTCTTTTTCCTTTTGCTGCGGACGTATTTAAAAAAGCCCTTTTTATTGTTTTTAATGTCTCTGGCCAGCCTAAGTTCCTTCTGTGCTTTAGCCTTTCTGACCTTCTCCCTACATCTCCTGGCTACTTGCTTATAATCTTCTTTGGTGATTTCCCCCTTCTTCCATTTCCTGCACATGTTTTTCTTCATACTTAGCTCAGCTGAGAGTTCTTTAGTCAACCATTCCGGTTTGTTCAGATGCCTTCATTTTTCCTCCTTAATGGCACAGTTTTAGCCTGTGCCTTCAGTACCTCCCTTTTAAAGAACTTCCATGCATCCTGAACTCCTTTCTCATTGACTATTCTTGACCACGGGATTTCAGCCAGCAGCTCCTTCAGTTTACAGAAGTCTGCTTTTTTAAAATCTAAGACGAATGCCTGGCTAAACTTGCCTTCTCTTCCCCACTGAATGCCAAATTCTAATAGGGCATGGTCACTCTCTCCTAAAGATCCAACCAGTTCTACATCATTAACAAGGTCTTCCCTATTGGTCAGGATCAGATCCAGAATATTTGATCCCCTTGTCGCCTCTTCCACCTTCTGGACCATGAAATTGTCTGCAAGACAAGCAAGAAACTTGCTGGATCTTGCTGCCTTTGCAGAGTTTGACTGCCAACATATATCCGGGTAGTTGAAATCTCCCATTATTACTGTATCTCTCCTTTTTGAATGTGCAGTCATTTGGTCTATGAAAGCGCCATCGAGGTCCTCAGTCTGGCTTGGAGGTCTGTAGTAAACCCCCACTATAATATCCCTATTGTTTCTCGCTCCCTTAATTCTTACCCAGATGCTCTCGACCTGGCTTCCGGTGTTCAAGTCATGGATCTCTTCACAGGTGAAAACGTCCTTGACATATAAGGCTACTCCTCCTCCTTTCTTATTTGGTCTATTTCTACAAAATAGGCTATACCCCTCTATTCCTACATTCCAATCGTGAGACTCATCCCACCAGGTCTCAGTGATGCCTATCAAATCGTATTTATTTTGTTGTACTAGGAGTTCAAATTCATCTTGTTTGTTTCCCATACTCCGTGCATTAGTGTAGAGACACTTAAGTCCCCGTGCCCTTCCTGCAAGTCCCATAGCATTGTTTCCACCCTTCCCACGATTGGATGCTATTCCTACTTGGCCAATATCATTTGGGCCTTTTTCCCCTGCACTTGCCGAGTCCTTGTCCTGAATAATCTTGTCTCCCTCCCCAGCTGTACTTAGTTTAAAGCCCTCCTAATCCTCCTTGTGAGACTGTTTGCAAAAACGTTCCTGCCAAGTTTCGTGAGGTGCAGCCCATCCCTTGCCAGAAGCCCATGTTCCTGGAATTTCAAGCCATGATCCAAAAAGCCAAACTGTTGGCGGTGGCAAAATGTGCGGAGCCAGCTGTTGACCTCTACTATTGTCCTTTCCCTTCGTGTACCATATCCTTGAACAGGGAGGATTGATGAAACGACCACCTGCGCACCAAGGTCCTTAAGCTTTCTCCCCATAAGCTCGTAGTCCTTTGTGATGTGGTGAAATCTGCGCTTCACCGTGTCGTTGGTTCGAACATGAACTAAAACGAGGGGCTTACGGTCAGTGGGCTTGACCAGCCTGGCTAGCCTCTCTGTTACGTGGTTTATCCTGGCCCCAGGAAGACAGCAGACCTCTCAATTGAGCTTGTCCAGATTTGCAAACTGCAGGTTCGGTTCCTCTGAGCAAGGAGTCCCCAACCACCAGAACTCGCCTCCTCTGAGGCCTGTCTGGGGTTCTTCGACAAGCAGATTCTTCCAGGATTGCCTGGGCATTGTGTTGAGGCCGGGAGTGCTGGTCTTCCCGATGTTGGATGCTGTCCTGTTGGTGTTCAAGTTCCAGTTGCCGAAGTTGGATTCCTTCTTGCTGATGTTGTGTTCCCTCCTTCTGGTGTTCCTCATCATTCACAGCACCAAGAACGTTGAAGCGATTCTGTAGTTTGAGAGTCTCTGTTTCCTTCCTGGCCCTTCTACTTCTCCGTGTGACATTCCTCCAAGCATCGCTTTCCTGGCTCACGGAACTGATTTCCTCATCAGGCAGCTCCTCCGCATATCCGGTCTTCAGGAAGGTCCTCTCTGCCCTATCTAAGAAGTCCTCACCTTCCCTAATAAGACGAAGATTAGAAACCTGTGCCTCCAGCTGCCGCACCTTGACCTCTAAGAAGGTGACCAGCTTGCACTTGCTGCAGGTGTACCCGACCACATCTTGTGGCAAGAAAAGGAACATGCTACAAGTGCTACAGGTGACAGCAGCAGCTCCCTCACCTTCCATACTTGATAATACAGAGAATAGAACAAGAAAAAAACAAAAACTGGGCCTCCTTTCTTAATTTGAGCTGTATAAGCTATGTCTGCTCAGCTAACTACCAAGTTCAGTTGAACTCTTCTTAAATTTGTTCAGTCGCTATAAGGATTGGTTGTTCCTAAACTTGAATGTTTGAACTTGAAGGATTGAAGTAGATGAATGAAACTGCGCCGCTGGGAGTTCCTAATAAAGCCTCCTTCCCCTAGCTGGCTCCTCCCCCTAGCTTGATTAACTCTCCCTTGTTTGATTGACAGTTAACTGACTAACTAACAAACAATTAGCTGACAATAGGCTGTGAGCTCAGGGAGAGCACATGGCCAGCGCAACCAAAAAAAAACAACAACACAGAGAAATAAGCAAACAAACTCAGCCCCACAGTCCTGCAAAAACACCTATCAAAGTTGTCTTCACAGACCTAGCTCACCTTCTGCTCTCTCCTCTGGAAGTCCATTCATAGCATTGTGCTATGATTCTGGGCACTTGGGCATGATTTCCTGCTTGGGCATGCAAACCCACTGGGTGACCTTCAGCATGTCACACACTCTCAGCTGCAGAAAACCCCTTGATAGGCTTGCCTCAGTGTCATGATAACTCAGAAATGACTTGAAGGTACACAGCAACAATGGTGGAAGTGGCAGGAAAAGAGGAAGAGTGCATTACACATGGATAGATTAAATCAAGATGTCACTCCGAACAAAGGAAACCACATCCTCAGTATGGACTCATGGAGGTCTCTTATTCATAGAGTTGCCATTACTTTATGTCAACTTGATGACATACGTAGCAATATGAAATAGGATGGCACGGACAACCCACTTCAGGATCTTGTCTAGTTTCTTCATGGCTGTCCTTCCACTATTATTCTGATTTCTTGCCCACAGTCTCCATTCTGATAAATGCTTACACATAATGATTGTAATAATCATCACAAATAATGCGTAAACAAGGCATGACAAAGTTCTAAGGGATGCGTCTCTCTGCAGTGCCAGTACAGCCTGGAAGCAGGTTGCTAGGCAACCAGAATAGCACCTCAGGAGAGTAATTCAGCCCAGCAGTGTGTGGGCGGGTCTTGTGGCTGAGAGAAAAAGATATATAAAGCCAAATCCCTGGTGGCAGGATTGTTCCTTCAGTGAGAGTCTAGCAAGGAGCCAGGGAGATTTAATTTTCAGTGGAAGCCGAGAGAGAGGCAGAAGAGCAACTGAACCCCAGCAGAATCTGATCAGAGAGTGTGATCTAGATTGAGGGTTGAGCCTTTGGTGGAAGTTTATCCAAAGGGTTGTTATACGATACTTGTGCCTATATGAAAATCTAAAGATATAATTGAACTGTCTGAAAGTACACTGAGGAAAATGTATCGACCTTGACCTGTATTTGAAATCTGAGACACTACTTTATTCTTATTGTTATCTTAATAAATGTTGCAGTTTATTTCTGTAAATACTGACTTGGCTGGCTTGTATACAGTATACAGAATAACACAGAAAACAGGCTACCATTAAGTTAAAGGGTTCTAAATAAACACTGAAAATCCTCACCCTTTTACTGAAAGGTAGTGCTAAAGGAGGAGGCAGAGCTGTGTGGTAAAGACAGAGTGCCCTGTCAGACTGGGAACTGCCACCCCAATCTGTGCCAAACTTGTATGCTTTCCTCAAAAGCACACAAGTATATTTTTCAATGAATGCACTTCACTGTGAGGATTTACCACCATTAAAAATAAAAGAAGCTTGCAGTCAAGTTTAATTGGACCCAGAAAAACCAGAACATGTCTGCGTGGGCTAGCTCTGTTACCATGTTTATTCAGAGTTCCTCCTAACTTCCACTGAACTTATTTTTCCTAATGAGTTGGAAGTCTGGGGGAGTTGGAACTCTAAAAATGTATGTCTTATTTTGAATTGATTGCACTGTTTTCAAAAGCAAAATGTAGAACTGCCTTCTTGTTATTTTGCAGCTTGCCTATATAGGTGTTCATATGAGCTTTGGATGGTTTTTTCGTGTAATTTGTGTATGTAATTTCTGTATGCTTATGTTCTGTGATAGATAATTTTCTCAAAGTAGTTTACAGTGTATATCCTGACAAATGTAGCTATTATAGCATCTAATTTACACATCACCTTGTGAAGTTGGGCTGGAACCCTAAGATCCTACAAATCTATAGTTTAAATAAACAATTCAGTTTAATATTGGGCTGCTGCACTGCTCTTCACATCACTCTTCAACATGCACTTCTTCCATTAAAGCTTTGGCATAACCTTCTAAACTTCTGTAACAACCAAGCCAGAAATAGGCAACCTCTGACAGTCTATCAAGAGCCATTTTTGCCCTCCCGACAGAGGGCTGCCCCCTCTACTTCCCAACACGTCCTTTCTCCCCAATAGCCTATTGTGCCCCCACAAGCTTCTGGGTGAGCAGTTTTGTCCAACCTGGAATAAGTGAAAGTGACAGCAGGGGCACACTCTTTCCCAGTCTCCATGTCCATCACGTAAGTGAGGAATAGAAGCCACGTTCTATGGGGGCAGCACTATGGGGAAATGGGGTTTTTAAAGTAAGACATGTAGACATCAAGCTGCTAGTCTTTAGTGAGGAGGTGCTATAAAATTTGAAAACTAATGGTGGAATCCCTTGGAATCCTGGAGTTTGTCGTTTGGTGAGGTATCTAGAATTCTCTGCTAAAGAGCTCTAGTGCCTCACCAAACTACAAATCCCAAGATCCCTTAGGATGGAACCATAACAATTATATACAGAAATTGGGTAATGTGAAAGAGACTTATCGCCAGAGCCACTATTAGGTGGAGGATCTCACTAATCTAGGAAGTGTACATCACGGGGATACAATGGGGGGAACATCTCACACACACACACATCCTGATTCCCACAATGTGTGAGTGCAACAACCCCATATTTTTTGTAATCTCCATTCTTCTCTTTTCCCCTTTTATCTTCTTTCTTCATTTTTAAAACAGGTTTAAATGAGTTAAAAAAAGTTAAAACAATCAACGAGCCTGCACTAGGACGCTTAGGGCTAGGTAAAAGCTAATTTTTGGACTACAACTTCCAGAATCCTGCAAGGAATGTGGCCACTGGTCCTGGCTGACAGTGGGGATCCCGCAGCTGTGGTCTAAACACTTTGTTTTTCCAGAACCCTTTTGTTCGGCTGTGGTTGGGAGCAAAAAGCGGACCCGGTCCAGCTACGAGGCAAAGCAAAATGCATGTTCTTTTCATAGCCGCCAAAGAATTCACGCCGAAAATCTAACCCAACATTTTTAAGAAAGTCTACATTTCCCATAAGCCTTTGCACCCTGCACTCTGGGGCAGAGGGAAAAGGTTAAGAGGCGCTTCTTGCAGTCGGTGCTGTGTTCCTGCGCCCACAGACAATCGCCTTCCCGC
>CAOKZL010004036.1:0-52628 GCA_948472985.1 Iguana delicatissima
CTCTAGAATCTTCCAAACGCTACCGCGCAGGCGCGAAAGCTCCTAATGTATGAGGGCACAGATGACCACTCGAAGAACCACAGTTACAAGTAAGCAACCTGTTCTTTTATTTTCTTGGAGAAAGAGAACGTATCGACCTTTGCTTCTTTTGATGCAGGTTTTGGATGTCAGTCTGAGCTGGAGCTGAGAGTGGCCGAAGCTGCCAGAAGACAGTACAACAAGCTGAAAATGCAGACAAAAGCTGAAATCAGGCAAACGATTGATCGCTTGCTCGTGGGGGATTTCATTGTAAGTGAGTTGGAAAGAATGGCGACTTGCTTACTTGGCTTTGCACCAAGCAATGTGAGAGCCACTTAATAGGTTGTCAGGCTCTTCAGTGCAAAGAAAAGGACCAACAGGTCTGACACTTGTGGCAGAAAAGAGGTTGATGCTATTTTTGAGAAATATCCTGAAATATGAAACTTATTGCATTGCATGGTCTGTGTGAGTTTTGAAGACTATGGTAGGTAACAGATATGATCAGTAAAAGGAAGGTTTACTGCAGGAGTGGCAAAAGTGTCCCCCCCACAACTGTTTCTGTAGTCTTTGTCTCTGGACTCTCCCCAGAGATCTTTTCGTGGCCCAGAAAAAGTGAATTCCTTTCTCGGGAGCACCTAGAAACATCAATTTGTCTTCCAACTGAGTTGCAGGATCCCCCACAGTTTTTCAAACCCAGAAGTGGACTTCTGCCACTTGCATTTTTCTGGCTTTGTTTGTTGGCTGACGGCCCTTGGGCACACCGACCACAGATGCCCCAATGTGATATATGGCATCAGTTCCCCCACTGATCTTCAATAAGCTACCCCAAGAGCTGATTTCTTTCTGGATTGTTATTTTGGGAGTATTGGTATTGAGGGCTGGATCCCTGTTAAAAAGCCAAAAACAACATGGATCTTTAAGGGAGACAGGATGTCCATAAACAGTGGGCAAGGGGAAATTCAGATGTCACATCTGGAAGCAAAGAAGGAGCAATCCTTGGAAATTAAAAAGGGCTTGAGGTAAAACATTTCATATTCATACATTGGAAATGCCCACATTTATGAACCACTGAATATCATTTACAATGGCTTTTAGATTAGAGTTGGACAATCTATAGCTTTCCAGGTGTGGTTGAAGTGCAGCTCATGGGTCCAGAAACATCTGGAGGTCTACAAGTTATGCACCGCTGTTTTGGATCTGTGAGTAACAAAAAAAGAAATAGTGTAATCCTAATGGTTCTAAAACAGCAATAAAATAGTGATGTGTTCCAGCACATACTTCAACCCAAATCACCTGTGCTCCTCCCCCCGAGTCTGAGGAAGTGTGTCCAGCCAAACATACTTAGAAGCCAGTTTTCAGATCGTAAGGTCAGTAATGTGGCAAGATATTCTTGAGAATGGGATGTGTATGTTCCATGCCCTGGCTTCACTTCAGTCCTACCTGTGTTGTAAGCAAATACCTGCAGAGAGCTTCTAAGTGTTTTTTTTTTAAATGTTCAACTTTTTTTCAGGAAGATAGCAAGCGCTGGACAGTGTGCCTTGATATTCTGCCCCTCAGGTGATCTTCCCGGATGACTTTAAATTTGCCGATCCAGTTTTAGTTGTGATCGATTTGGGGAGAATGCTACTTACAAATTCTCAAGGTACGGTCAAATTTTGGGGCAGGGAGATGGGGTGGGAGAGACCAGCATAGTGTGGTGGTTTGCTCATTTGAGCATTGGGTTGTGACCTAGGAGATGAGGACTTTATTCCTTGCTTGGCCATGGAAAGCCACTGGGTGATCTTGGGTGCATCAGGCACTCTAGTCCCCAGAAAATCTCATGATAGCTTTGCCTTGGGATTGCTATAAGTCAAAGACAACTTTAAGGCCAACAACAACAACGGTGTGGGAGTTTTAAAAAAAAAGCATGCCTGTTTCTCAAACGGGAATGACCCTGTAAATGAGCCTCAGTTAGAAACTTCTCAAATCCTTTTTTTAGAAAAATCCTTTGAATTGAATTTAATATCTATGTGTAAATCCGTTCTGAGGAGCCTGTCAGTATCCTGGATACCTAAACAGATAGGAGGGGATTCCATCACATATTTCTTGTGAACGCCTTGGAGGAAGCAGGACTGGGTGACGGAAACCTTTTATTTAAGAAGTTCTTAATACGTGGCAGCTGATGAAACTTTTAATATTGGGGTATTTGTTGTAGTAGAGTTACCTACTACATCCATTCTAGAGTTGATCTGTCTCCTGTTTACTCAATGAACAAGAGAAGTACTAGGTGTTCATGAACCTACCTGCTAAAAGTGGTTTTCTGAATTAGCATCCATTAAGACTTATTCATATTATAGGCTGTCTTCAAAAGATTATATCTTGAAAGTTGGGGCATAAATACTGGATTTGCTGGCATATAAGATGCACCTGCATATAAGACACACCCCATTTTCAAACAGTATTTTTCAGGAAAAAAAAGTGAGTCTGATATGCCAGCAAATACAGTAAACTAAAATCAGTAGTAAATGAATGTGTGTCTTTGGTCCTTCTCCTCTGTTCAATTTCCAGAGGAGCACAAGAAGAAGAGTTCAGGTGGTCCGTCCGCAGAGCTGAGCGACCTGAGTGATGACGAGTACAAGACACCTCTCGCGACCCCACCCAGCAGCCCTCTTCCAGAAGCCAGGATGAGCCCCGGGAACAAGGCGTTCGAATTCACAGGGGTAGAAATCAGTGAAGAGCAACTTCAAGCCCACTTGATGAGTAAAAAAATGTACGACACCTACAATTTATCGTTCATGGATCTTCAGATCATGGTCGGGCGCGTGAAAGACAACTGGAAGTATGCCCAAGACATTGATGTTGGCCCCACTCACGTGGTGGAGAAATTCAATGTCCATTTGCAGCTGGAGCGGAGATTGATCTACACCTCTGATCCCAAGTACCCTGGAGCTGTCTTGTCTGGGACTTTGCCCGATCTGAAAATCCACATCAATGAGGATAAAATAATGGCACTGAATAATTGCTTTGGAAGACTAAGCACCCCTGATGCTGAAACTTCCAGTGCTTCTCAGGCAGGGAAGGAGACCAGCTCTGCAGATCTGGACCAGCGTGGAAGTTTGCACAGTTCTGTGGTGAACTTAACGCAGAGTGTTATGGTGGTGGAACAACACACCAAAGAAGTCCTTGTAGAATCACAGCTCCTTCTAGCAGAGTTCCAAGTCAACTGCATGCAGCTCGGAGTCGAAAGCAACGGCCGGTATATCTCTGTCCTCAAGGTGTTTGGCACAAATGCCCATTTCATCAAGAGGCCTTATGATGCCGAAGTCTCCCTAACCGTTCATGGCTTGCTCTTGGTGGACACCATGCAGACCTATGGCTCTGATTTTGACCTCTTGATGGCTTCTCACAAGAATCTCAGTTTTGACGTTCCAACCGGCAGCCTACGGGACAGCAAAAGTCAGTCCCCTGTTGGTGGGACTGGTGAAGCTCTTCCAACTGATGGGATGCGCTTGGCTGGGAAGTGTACTGGAGGGCCAAGTGGGTTGCCTGGCACTTTTGCCCCACATGATGAATCCTTAATTAAACTAGAATACCAGTTTGTGAGTGCAGAATGCCCTTCTATGAACTTAGATAGCACGCTGCAAGTGATATCAGTGCAGGTGAACAATTTGGATATCATTCTTAATCCGGAGACCATGGTTGAGTTGATTGGATTCCTCCAGAAGTCCTTCCCAAAGGAGAAAGATGATTCCAGCCCTCAGCCATTAATGACTGATACCGAAAGAAGTTTGAGTGAACAGGAAACATTCCAGTCCACCCATTCTCAAAACACGGAAGTAGCTGTGGATATCCATTGGTTAAACATACTTCTGCTTCGGACCATCACGGTGATAAATGGAGAAAAACTTGGCCGGAAAATTGCGACGGCAAGCATTGGTGGCACCAAAGTGAACGTCTCCATGGGCAGTAAGCTGGATGTCATTGGATCTCTTGGTTGTTTGCATCTCATGGACCTGACCCAGGACGTTAAAAACCAGTATGTTGTGAGCATTGGGAATACAGTAAGGTATGAAAATCTGATTCATGACGGGGGCTACTTCAAGCCTGAGTTTCTCCAGTTTGATAGCGCACGTAATATTCCAGATGCCTTGAGCTTCACTTTCACAGAGCAGTCGAAAGAGGAATGTTCCCTCCACCTGAAGATGGCATCGCTGCATTACAACCACTCTGCTAAGTTTTTGAAAGAGATCACCTTGTCCATGGACGAGCTGGAGGAGAACTTCCGGAGCATGTTGAAGAGCGCGGCGACAAGAGTCACCACCGTTTTGGCCACAAAGACGGCTGAATATAGTGAAATGGTGTCTCTGTTTGACACGGTGCCTCGGTCACGGGACCCCTTTAATTTGGAGAACAGTGAAGGAGAGGAATTTGTCCCAGTGCGTTGCAAAACTGAAACAATTAAGCTTATTTTAAATGTGAACATTGAATCCCCGGTTGTATCTGTACCCCGTAGGCCAGGAAGCCCTGAGCTGCTAGTAGGGCATTTAGGGCAAATATCCATCCAGAACTTTGTGGCAGGAGAAGACAATTTGAGAAATGACAAGCTTCAGGTGGAAATCAGGGATATTCGATTGTATTCTCTAAACAGCAGCCATTTAGCGGGAAAGAAGGAGAGTTTGTCAGAGGTGCCACACGCACCTTCAGTCATCACCAGCAGTAGCAACAGCAGTCAAGAAGATCCTCAATTCACTCGTCACGACTTCTTTGAATCCTTGCATAAAGGCCATGGTAAGTTGTATAAGATGATACTTGCTTTCTGCTTCTCAAGAGCATGGGTTTGTTGGTAGCCAGTCCTTCACTGTGGCTTTTTCAGCGCCAGGAAAATCCAGATTCAGCTGGTTATACTAATGGTGTTGTTTGGAGAGCTATAGTTTAAACAAGCAACATTTTCCCAGCTCTGAACTTTTGCATTAGCTATGTGCTTAAAACCCTTCTGGTGTGTGGAGTGATTTTGTGTACAAAATCTATACCTGAAATTCTGAGTGATGCTTCATGCATGTGATGTAGTCCATGCATTTAAGCTGATACATTTGTGATGCAGTATCTGTATCTTCAGCCTTGGAAATTGCCAGATGATTTAGCAACCAACAAATTGCACAACGGAAAGATCTGCTAGATATGTTAAAAAAAGAACCCCAAATGCTTCAGCAGTGGCAGACACTTGTTTCTTTCTTTCTTTAACTTTACCCACATAACTTTTGGTTGCTTATTTTGCTGAAACTGGGGCATCCACAAGGGGACTTTCAGCTTGGCGATGAGTTTTTTTTGGATGTTGAACTTCTTAGCTGCAGAACTAGTGCTTCTCTGGTTGGTGCTTTCTAGTTATTAATAGCAGTTCAAAAACCTTGACTTGGCTTGTTAACCAAGCCATTATTTGTAATTGCCAGTGGTTCCCTTTTCATCTTTAAATCCTTTGGAAGGTGCAGAGAGGCAGGATTTTCTCACAGTTGTTATGGAACATCTATTATTTTCTGAAAACCCAGGCACAAGTGAGGTCTTCCATTAAGGGGACCTCTGTGTTAATGCATTCCACTCACCAAGACATTTGCTTTTGAGTTACTCAGTAGATTTGTGGACTCCTGATGGTTAAACTGAATAATGCAGGTTGTCCACATTGTATCTTACAAAGGATGTGGGCTTGGAAACTGGAATGGGTTTCCATCTTGGACTTCCTTGCCCAATGCTAGGGATGGCCTATTTCTGTTCCCATGTTTGATTGTAATGTAGAAAATGGCTCTTAATTGGATGTTAATAATAAATTGCATACATATCTCCTTAAATATAGCTTTCCACATTTTAAACAATGCCACCATCCAGTTTGAACTGGAGAAGATTCCAGTGGAGAGGGATGCTGAGTTGGCATTCTCTGTGAATGAGGATGTTGAAATTTCTAGCCTTATGAGGATCGAGGGGAAATTTGTCAACCCCCTGCAGGTATGGTATACTTCATTCCCCCCCCCTTTTTTGCTTATATTCTTACTAGTCTTCAATTTCAGGAGGTTGCTGGTTAAATGTGTATTTCCAGAGGCGGTCCCTTTGTGTTACTGGGTGAATGAAACAAATACTCTAGGGTTGTCACCATTCCATCGGGTTTCCTCCTCACCATAATATTACTGTCCTTTTAAGAACTGGTGCTTGAATGTGTGTTTTCTCCTTTCTCCTCCCTTTTCATTAACTCTCTTTTTGGATGCAAGCCACATTTCTAAGCTGCTCTGAGAGTCCTTTTGGCTACTGTAAAGGGTAGAAATGCTTTAAAGCAGCACTTCTTAACTTTTTCTTCACTGCAGACCCCTTTAAATATCTGTTGTGACCATGGACTCCCAAGACTTAATTCAAGATTTAAAAACTTAAAGTGCATCAAATATTTATTTAAAGTTGCTCATCGTCTTCAAATTTGGAGAACTGCTGCTTTAAAGAAATACCAGTTATAATGTTTGAGATTGTTTTTTTCCTTTAATGCAGGTGGTTTTGGCCAAACACGTTTACGAGCAAGTCTTACAGACTCTGGACAACCTAGTTTGCAATGAAGATCTGTCCAGTCTACCATCCAGCTTTCCTGCCTCCACCTGTCCCAGCTCCGATTCTCCTTCAGCATTACTCGGTAGCACAAGCTCTGACTTTCCTCTCGACAGGAAGGAAAATGGCCTCTTCAGTCATTCCAGTTTTGGCACAGCCACAAACAAGTTTGCAGCTGCCAAGGAAGCAGCACAGTCTTTCACTCAGATTCAGGCCACCTTTCATATTTCTGAGCTCCAGGTTCAACTGAGTGGTGATCTTACACTTGGAGCCCAAGGTCTGGTTAGCTTGAAATTCCAGGATTTTGACATTGAGTTTGCAAAGGATCACCCTCATACCTTATCCATTCAGATTGCCTTACGTTCTCTGTTGATGGAGGACCTTCTTGAGAAGAACCCGGACTCTCAATATAAGAACCTCATGGTCTCACGTGGAGCCCCCAAACCATCCAGCTTAGCACACAAGGAGTACCTGTCCCAGTCGTGCCCCTCTGTGTCTAATGTGGAGTACCCAGAAATGCCTCGTTCCCTTCCTTCTCACATGGAAGAAGCTCCAAATGTCTTCCAGTTTTATCAGCGGCCTGCCTGTGTCCCTCACAAAAAGCACAAAGCAAATGAAGATTTGGGCTGTCCACTGACGCCACCTCCTTCTCCCACTGCAAGCAAATCAAATATGTCTTGTGGAAAGAGCAACTTTGATGATTCCTTGGTTCACATCAACATCCTGTTGGTGGACAAGAAGCACCCAGAGTTTGCTGCTGCTTACGGCAAGATCAACCGTAGCGTGGATGTTGACTTCAACTGCTTAGATGTTTTGATAACTTTGCAAACTTGGGTGGTGATACTGGACTTTTTTGGGATTGGATCCACTGCTGAGAATCACAGCATGAAGCCACAGCCTGAAGATGTTCAGCACACTGTTAAGTCAGAAGCAAACATCTTGTCTGCCTCCGATGTCCAGGAGTCTGTCAATACCAAAGTGGATCTGAAGGTAGACAGAGAGAGCGAGAGAGAGCACTTCCTTGCCAACTCGCCCTCCTAAAGTATTCACAGAGGGGTTTACGGTTCCAATGGCCACGTTGGTCTTGGCAAGGAAGGCTTCCAAGAGATCATTTTGGAAAAGAAAAAGAAACTGGAGTTTCTTTTGTTTCTTCTTCCAGCCTCAGTTCATGTGAGAGAAAATGCAGTTCTGTAGGGTAGTTGATATTTCGAAAACTCATGGTCATTTTGATTTCAGCCATCATGCCGGACCAGGGGTGGGCAACTGTGGGAGGCAAGGGAGACATTAAAATATATATATATATATACACATATACATACACACATACAAACAATTTTGCCCCCAAATGTCCCCATAGATCTTCTAGGAGAGATGAGGGGAACCTTTTGCCATGTGTCCCCCTGGGCTACTTTTGACCCAAGAGTGACCTCCTCCGAAAAAGGCCACCCTTAGACCTAAAATACTGGGGGTGGGGGCAAAAATGTCCCTGGTGCCTGGAAGGTATTAAGCCGTATTTTTTGACCCATGGGGAGCCTCGGGGTTCCACAAAAATGGCTGTGGAGGCTGGCATGTCCACAAACCACACTTATTCTCTGTTGCACTAGAATGTGGTTAAAAAAAAATTGCTGTTGTCGTTTCACTTGTTTTGGCATCTCAATTGGCAGACTCGTGATTATTACAACCAAAATGAGACGCTGTGGGCTGAAACATTTGGCAAACCCCAGTTTGTGGGTAACTCAGTGAAGTTTCTGAACTGGCAGGCCACCATCTCAGAATTTGCTCTTGACTGCATCTAAATATGGGTGCCTCAGCAAGTGGAGAATGAAAACAGTCAAGGGCTTTCGTGTGTAATTTGTAAATATGTTTTGAAGCTGACACTGAAACAAGCTGTGATTGGCATGGTGTGCCGTGTTTTGCTTCCCTCTGTGACAAAATGTTTTTCAAAATTTTTCAAATACTTTTTCTCCAAAATGCTCTCTAGGGGGTTGTGGGGCTTTTCTGCGATGTTTTTTGCACCCCCCCCGGGCCAATTTATGCCCAGGAGAAGCCTTTTTGAAACAAGAAGTGAATAAAAAATTACTTCTGCTCACTTCCTGTTGTTAAAATAGTCGCTCTTCGGCCTAAAATGGTCCAGGAAGTCCCCTAAATGTGCTGAGAATGTTCCTTATTTTTTCTAGAGGGCATTTGGGGGCAAAAATTTGGTTTTATTTTGTAGAAGTAGGTGTACCTCTCCAAGGTCTCTTGAGGAGTGAATGCCACCACTCCTGTTTTAGAACCAAAGAGCTGGTTTTCAGGATCAGTTGCAGCCAGTTATTTGATCAGGCAAATTCTGCATCACTTGTCTTTCTGCTGTGTTGCTCGGTCCCATCCCATGCTGCCTTCCAGAGGTCCTTGATCTTGCATTCTCAGATGGAGGACCTGTTAAAAAGTTGCCTTCAGAAGTGTTCTGAAGGCCAAGAATAAGAAGAGAAAGAGTCGTGTGTGCATTGGCTCTGTTCATTCTTTCTGCTTTATAGGTCCATTCGCTCTCCTTAGTCCTGAATAAGGCAACCAATGAACTGGCCAAGGCGAACGTATCCAAACTGGTCACTCACGTGGAAATGATTGGTGAGTCTAGTTGATGATATTTTATAATGAGATGGCATTTATCATAACATAACTTATGCCTTTCTCACACTGTGAAATGTGAGAGTGGTCGGTGGTAGTAAGGATGGAGTTACATTATTTGCAGCCATCAGATTCTTTGTTTAAAAATCTTGCAGATTTTTATTTTTGTGGGAAGATTTTTGTTTGTTTGTTTGTTTGGCCGTATTTAATTCCGTTGGGTGAATGGCCATAACTCAGGTGGTTGAAAGGAGATGGAGATTTTCTACCACTCTTCTCCTTTTGGACCTGTTTCTGCCTAAGGAGATAAGACAGGAACTGGTCAGCATTTGTGGGACTTGTTGAGAAAAGAGACTTGGGACTTTTGATGAAGACTAGAAGCTCCATTAGCAGGAAAGACCACTCAGTGTTGCTTTCCTCGTTTTATGTGGCAAATAACTCAAATTTAACATTGGTAAAGATATACTTTTTTTTTGTACTGCAGCTCCTAGAATCTCCTGGCCAGCATAGCCACAGGGGAAACTGCCTTGCAGATGGAGCTCTGGCCCTAAAAAGTAACTTTCCCAAGCTTGTGATTATAACTTCATCAGTCTGACTTGACAGAGTAATTAATCAATGTTTAACTCTTTGATACATTGAACCTGATTTTAGGCATGAAAAATTGTTGAAGGATTTTTATCTTATTTCTGTGTGGTGATGACTAATCTCTGTTCATTTGTTCGCTTCTGTTACACCTCAGATGTTTCCTTTAAAAATAAAATTAAGAATTTTATCATAATCTGAGTTTAATGCAAATACGCATACGGACGCAGAAGGGTTTTTTGGTAATGGTTTTGACCATCCCTGTTTGCTACTTTAAAAAAGCCAAGCTGTCCCCCAAAATTGTTCAGTTTTGTATGTTTCTTGTATTCTCAAAATCGTGCTCTCTCCCTTAGGAGGGTCTGAGCAGGAAGAAATGTATAAGCATACCTTGATTATTGCCAGCAACCTGTGATAGAACAGAGAATTCTTTCAAATATTAGTGTTAACTTTTTCAGAACAGAACTTTGGGCTAAATTTGTTGGTAGCTATGCTGTCTGAATGGTCTTGTGTTCTTGTAGAAGGTGATCTGGCCCTTCACGGAAGCATCGGGAGCTTGTCCCTAAGCGATCTCACGTTGCATGGAGAGCTTTACAGAGAACGCTTCACCACCAGTGGAGAAGAAGCTCTCATCTTTCAAGTCTACAAGTAGGTTGTGGTGGCGTCTACTTGTTTTGTGAAGCCCCAGCAACATTATCATGATTCTGTTAGAGCTTCTGGACATTATAGCACAGTGGTTCTTAACTTTTTCTTTGCCACAGACCCCCCTTTAAAAATCTTCTGTTGCCATGGACCACCAAGACTTAAGATTTAAAACCCTAAAGTGCATCAAATATTTACACCAAGATCCTTCAGAACTGGAGAGAGGGGAGAAATAAGTAAATACACACATTCCTATTATAGTATTTTTCTTGGAATGATTCTGTGCAAATTTAAAATAATATTTTTTGAAGACTTCTTGGACCCCAAGGGTCCATGAACCACAGGTTAAGAACCACTGATATAAATACCTGCAGTTTGGAATGCGGTGATCAATTTTCTCATGGAAATGCTTACCAACTTCATTTCTGTCTTGTCCTCTTGCACATAAAGAACAGACCAAAGCGATGAGGGTAACACTCACATTGTTATTCATGCATGTAATCTGCCCAATCTCTCGGATCTTCTGGGGAGGCCCTGTTGTGTATTCTGCTAATATCCAGTATTTATTTAGTTGAAACATTTGATAGGGTGTTCTCAGTTGCTGTCAAATCAGACTTTAATACTTGAGTGTTGGGACATCCCTTTGACTCTTTCTTTGATGACATTTTGGTCAAGATCTTCGTGGTTCAGACAAACTTACAGAGCTTCCTGGACATCTGCTGCTGTTTCTTCCTCTTTCTTATATTAGCTGCTGGGGTTATTTTACTTCTTTTTTAAAATCTATGATTGCTTTGGCTCATGTTGTGAGCTGCATTCAGTACTTCATTCCACAAATGGAATTGACCTGCTATAAGTAGGTGCCCACAATAGGCCTGAATTGTATAAGCAGAACAGATTGGATGTTTTGTTTCCCCACAAGGTACGGCCGACCTGATCCTTCACTACAGAGAGAATGCGATATGCGTGTCAGTCTGCGAATGGCTTCCGTGCAATACATCCACACGCAGCGTTTCCAGGCAGAAGTGGTTTCTTTCATCCAGCATTTCACTCAACTGCAGGATGTCTTGGGCCGCCAAAGAGCTGCTATTGAGGGGCAGACGGTATGGTGTATGTCCTTCCCCTTCAGCATATGGGATGTCACATGTTCTCAGATACATTCTGTAGAGTGTTACTCAGGGCTGTGGAATTGTATGTGAAACCTTTGACTCCAAGGCCATTTCCGCACTAGAACTGTTATAGCTCTATTATTCCACTTGCAACATCCTATGGAATCCTGGGGTTTGCAGTTTTGGGAGGGGCCAGCTGACCCCTCCCAAAACTGAAAACCCCAGGATTCCATAGGATGTTGCAAGTGGAATAACAGCGCTATAACAGTCTAGTGCGGAAATGGCCCAAGTCTTCTATTTTCCTACTGTCTGACTCCCAATTCCTTCATAAATGGCAAACATGTATTAATTAGTAATAAATATACTGTAGTAAAATGGTAGTACAAGGCATTTCATCACCAACATCAAAGCATTAAATGGATGTTGGCCAGTATGACATTTAAGCACATTTAGGAAGCTTTGCTTCATACAAATAGGTATGAGATTTTCAGTAGGCTTGACCAGAATTTATGGCAGGATCCATTCTTGTCATCCCTACCATTTTTACTAGTGCAAGGTCAGGCTTGGATTTTTTGGTAAATAAGTAGCTCGTGTGTGTTGTCAAGAGACATGAAATAGTTGTGTTTGACAAATAGCCATGGCACTTCACAGCATTTTTTGACATCGCCTCTTTCTTCCCTAAGGTGAGAGATCAGGCCCAACGAGCCTCCAGAGTCCTCTTGGACATTGAGGCCGGGGCTCCCGTTCTCCTCGTTCCAGAAAGCTCCAGATCCAATCATCTTATTGTAGCCAATCTGGGGAAGCTGAAAGTCAAGAACCAGTTCCTCTTTGCAGGCACGCGTGGCACCGTTTCACTAAAAAATAAGGTAAAACTTGCTTATTACTTGTTACCTGTCCATGCATTGCAGCTGATCAGAGGAAGTGGTAAATATTCTCATTTTTCCTTCCTTGGATGATTTAATCTTACAACATGCTGTATACAAGGATCCCAATTTATGTGAGGCATTTCCATACATCTCTCCTTCGCTGAGGCGTGGTGAAGGTGCTCAGTGTTTGAGCTGAGAGAGCTGTCCAAATCCGTTCAGAAAGACATATCTTTCTAAAACAGTAGCCTTTATTTTTGGCATTTGCAGTTAACTTCTAGTCAGCTGCAGGATTCCATAATGGCTGATTTGGGAATTTAGTTTGCTGTGTCTTCATGCTGTATCTTTAATAAAAGACTCTCTTTAGAAGTGGATAAAAGTATGAATTGTTCTGCAAACAAAAGTGCCATATTTCTGCCCCTGCTGGTGAATACCAGCTTGTGGCATAATCTTTTCAGAAGACGGTAATAGGTCTCTGCTTCTGTTCTCCCTCTGTCCCTTTCCTCAGAAGCGAGGATGAATTTCTCCTCATTTTGTAGCTCCAAAAAGAAGAGCAGGTGTCAGGATCTGACTACTGAGAGCACATATTTAGTAGGAATTCCCAGGTAGCAGCTGTTTTTTGAAATTAGAAGGGACTCTCCAAAAAGCAAATGCAGGGCTGGGGAGAAAACTCATGGTTTGCGTTGGGGATATTCTGCGTTGATGGTAATCCTTCTGTGTCTGGGCCCACCTTGCTGCTACATAAATTAATGAAGGCATATCCTGTCTGGAGAGTTCGTATGTAGGGACACTGTTTATTTGTGGAATGCTTTTTTCTTCTGGTCTTTTCCCTTTTGTTCCTCCTCCCTGTCACTTTAGCAGGATTCTGTTCAACCGTCTTCACCACTGGGAACCCCAAAACACAGCATGAAGAAAACTGTGAGTGCTGATGAGCCCAAGGTGGCATCAAATTCCCCTGAGGGTTTGTTCATGAAATTGTCATCTTCGGGACCAAATCTTAACAGGCTGAAAAGTGAGTCTGCAATGAGTGCTATGATGAAACCACCAAAATCACCTGCTTTGCTGGTTCCAGTGAGTCCTGGTAAGTTGGAGAGCCCTCTTAGTTCTTCTCCTCTCCTGTTAGTTGTATTTGTGATGTATGATCTTCTCCAAGCTTTTTTTTTTTTGCAAATTATTTTAAGGGTTCCATCAAAGTTAAAAGGTAAAAGGCTTCTGTAGAGAATGCAGGGTAAGCTAAATATTTTGGATTAATCTCTTGTAGAGGAGCACATCTGCCTGTTAGACTGCATTGTGGTTGACCTGCAGGATATGGATATTTTTGCTGCTGAATGGTGCTCCAGAGAATATTCAAAGGCTATGGAAGATGCCAACACAGACCTGATCTTCCCATCCTTTGTGATCAGGCAGACAGGGGGGAGCCTCTTGACCGAACCCTTCAGACTGAAATTGCAAGTGGAAAGGAACTTGGACAAGTGAGTGGTCTGTCTTAATTTCACATCCTGATGAAATCCTGCTACACAGCCCATGCTGCAAAGTTAAGAGCTTTGGTTAAGAACTAAGGTACTGAAAGCTGGGAGATGGTTTCAGTTTCTTTATGTGCTGATTTTTTTTGTCCCTTCAAATACACTTCAGAGATGATATCAGTGGCAACAATGAAGGTACTGAAAGACTCCCGAGAAACTGTTTCCATCTGCAAATTACCTGCTTTCTGTGTAAGCGGTGCAGTGAATCTATCAGCTAAGCCGTGGTTTTGTGACTCATGGGCTTTATTCTTCTTATAGGGAAATAAGCCATATGGTCCCTGATATATCCGTTCATGGCATCCTGTCATCAGTGCTTTGCTCCTTAGATCTGAACAAATATAAACTGATCCGGGGGCTCCTGGAGAATAATTTGGGGGAGCCAATAGAAGAATTCATGCGGCCTTATGATTTACAGGATCCAAGAATACACGTGAGAGAATTTACTTGTTTGTTTTGCAGTTGAAAAATCTGCCCTGAAGTATTTGCATTTTGTTGTGTTAAGATAAAAAGATGCTTGGATCTTGTGGAAATAGTAGGTTAAAGAGGGGGCAATAATGAAAGTCCATGAAATGTACTAAGTTCCAGGAAGCATGATGAAGCTCACTAAATTTATACATAAGAAATTCTAATGAAGCAAGAGTAGTGTAGGTAAGTATCTAACACAACAAACTATGTGTGTGTTAGGAATTGTGGTGATTCTAGGCAAGGGCTCTGCTTGCCTTACCTTGGAGTTGTTCTGAAGCTGAGGCAGATAACTCAGATATGAGAAGAGTTCAGTTCTCTTGGTCAGTGAGAGGAAGAATGGACACATTGTGGATTTCTCCCAACACCCTCCAGAGACAAACAAGGAGGTAACATGTGGGCTAAAAAGGAAAACAGATTGGCTTCTTCAGGCATGACCACCTTACCTAAGGCAGTTCTTTCCCGGCCTAGCAGACCTGCTTGAACTTTGAAACCAACCAGAGCCTCACTCAGTCAAAATTAACAGAATTCTAAGCTGAAGAATTTGCGCTATCAGAACTGAATTCTTGAACTCAGAATTCTCAGACCAAAACTCATCATTTTTCCCAACAAAATGTATTCCTGATGACTCCAAGCTTGTATGCATTTTGAGTCAGAAAGCCTAGGGTACAAAATGTGTTACTGTGTTGCTCCTGTTTGTTAAACAGTCCAGAGGTGGACATGCTTGTTGATCAAATTTAGACTGTGTATTCTGTCGTCTCTGTATAGCACAAGCAAATGTTTAGGTTAAAAATCCTCATCTTTCTCTGCAGAAATATTTCTTTCTTTCTCCTTTCAGACTGTTCTGAGTGGAGAGGTGTACACTTGCATGTCTTTCCTAATTGACATGGTCAACGTAAGTCTGGAACTGACTAATCCCCAAGGGAAACACGGCTCATTGGCCAGGTATGTCCTTCTGTCTGCCGGAGTCTTTCTTTTTTCCTCTTCCTGCTTTCCTGTCTTTGAATTTTTGTTTGTCCTGACATGATTGCTTTTTTCAGCTTTCTATTTTTGTCTGTACAAAAGATTAAGAGATTAGTCACAAGAAGGGAAAGAAAGAGGCTGTAAATGATTCTTGGCTTGAAACAGTGCAACTGAGAGGATGAGGAGGGAGCAGTATGGCCTGTAGATGGAAAACCTTCGTGCACCACATGATGTAATTTCACTGTTGGTTGTGCAACATAAATAGGCCCCAGTCCATGCCTTCAGTCTTGCCCACGAGTAGGCAAGTAGCACGTTGGGCAGCTTAGAAGATAAATTGGCTGCTTGCTGTTCTTTATCGGTCCTGTAGATAATACTTTTGGAAGAAGAGTGACTCCGGACTCCTCTAGGGGTTACCTCCTTTCTTCTCCAGGACCAATAGTAGAGAAAAAAAGAACAGGTCTCCTGCTTGATTTTGTTGTCTTGCAAAAATGGGATTTGCTCAAGATACTTTATGATAGGGATCTGTGGTGGTGGGATCATCCGTTGCTGAGCTTTCAGGAGACACCTCCTGCCAAGAGCTGAAGTGAGATTTACTTTGCATTGGAACATTAGTGCCATTCTGTTCTGCTTTGGTCAGACCTTACTTGGCATTCTGTATCCAGTTCAGGGCACCACAGTTCAGGTGGGGTACCAACAAGCTGGAACATATTTAGAGAATGGTGCCAAGATGATTAAAGATCTGGAAACCAAGGGATTGACTTAGGGAGCTGGGTATGTTTAATTTGAAGAACAGAAGACCAAGAGGTGACATGGTAGCCATCTTTAAACATCCAAAAAAATGTCATGTAGAAGGTGTCATGAGCTTGTTTGCTGCTGCTCTGGTGACTAGATATGAACCAGTGGACTCAAGTTGAAAGAAAAGATATTCCACCTGAAAATTAGGAAAAACATCTTTCCTAAAATTGCTGTTCAACATTGGATGGTGGTGGACTTGGCTTCTTTGGAAGTCTTTAAACAAAGGTTGGATGGGCATCTCTTAGGAGTGCTTTAGTTCTGTATTCTTGCATTACAAGGGGCTGGACTTAGATGGCCCTTGCAGCTTTTATGATTCTGTGATTTTTCTTTCATTTTTCTTTCCTTGCTTCAAATTTCCTTAGGTTTGACTTCAAGAAGTCTGAGTTGCGCTTTGAGAGTTTTTCGAACCAAACCAAATCGGTCAACTTGGTTTCACATTCCATGATGGTGTTTGATACGCGCTATGCCGCACAGAGAGCTACTTCGGGAATGCCGAACGTCTTCAACTGTATCTTCCAGCCATCAAAGAACAGTAGTTCCCAAGAAGCGATACAAATCGAGCTGCATTACAGGTAGGAGAGTGTGTGACCCCCGAATTACTGAATGGATCAGGAAGCCAAGTTTGGCCTAAATGGCTTCCAGACAGGTTTTGGTGCATCTTCAGCATTAGGAAGATGGGGTTTATTTCCATCTGAATTCTGGGATTCCGTTTGAGAGACGTACGTGTGTGTGTGTGTGTGTGTGTGTGTGTGTGTGTGTGTGTGTGTATTCTAGTGATGGCCAGGCCAAAGGGAAAAGAACAGTGCCAGATATCCCAGCCTATATTAGCTATCAGTAGCTGAGCTCTAAGTATGCCTACATGGAGGGAGATTGGACTAGATGGCTTCTGCAGTACCTTCCAGCTCTGTGATTCTATGATTCTGTGATTTCAGCCTTTCAGGATGAGAAAAAAATACATGCAAAAGCTTTGAGCCACTGAAAGATGATGTCACAGGGAAGGTTTTGTTGCTGTCTATTGAATGCCCAGAAGGCCTGGTTTGAGCACCAATTTCCTCGCTCCTACTTTATTTGCCATAGGGAATTCTCTTTCATCTTACATACCACTTGCACATTTATAATATCCATTGCTCATTCTGGATTCTGTTGAGGTGGCTTTGAAAATTGGTGCCGAAAACGTAGAAATCATTAGCTATTGGCTATGGAGATCATGGAAAGTTTTTTTTGTTTTGTTTTTTTTGCCAAAGCCCCTTGGCTAGGCTGTGTATGATTTCATAAATTTCCTCTGGGTACAAATCTCCTTGCAAGAAGATAATGCTGAAAGGAAGGTCTCAGAACATCAGTACCTCAGGCGGTATGGATTGGGATCAGGGGCCAAGATTGCAATAGTCATTAGATCCACTTGCGTTCTTGCTTGCCTGACAAAGCCTCCAGATTTCAAAACGATTTCATGTGTCAGATTGTCAAACCAAGAAATCTAGGTTAATGAAACATGTTCTTCCTTCCCTTAGATCTACCAAGGATTCCTCTTTCTTTACGGTTGTCCTGAACAACCTTCGAGTATTTCTCATCTTTGACTGGCTAGTGCTTGTCCATGACTTCCTCCAAACACCTAGTGACACTAAAAAGCAGCCCAACCTCACCCCGTCCCGCCAGCGCCATCACAGCAGTGAGGCGGCTGTTGTCCCCAAGGCGGTGAAGTGCGGAATAGTTACCAAGCGTTCATCTCTTCAGATCTCTGGTGAAAAGCAATTGGAAGTCAAGGTCAACGTGACAGGTAAGAGAGATTCTGTGTTGCAGACTCAAAGGGGGAGGCAGATCAATGTTTGCGATTTGACACAATGTCTGTGTTTGACACAATTTTTTATCAATGGAGTTGTGAGGGTAGTTTCCTCTCAACTGGTGGTGACATAATGAACACAGACCACACTACAAAGGGGTGGTGTAGCACCTTTGAGACTGAAATAAATTTCTGCATATCCCATTCCTAATATTTGTGGCACAGAGGCTGGCTTGTTTGTCCGTTGTAGAGTGCTGAGGGGCACTATTGACAAATATTGGACAAGCCAGTCTCTATGCCACAGGATGAATGGATATAAATCACATATTAAGGATGGGAATACACAAAAACCAGTTGCGGAACACTGCAGCTTTCCTGGATATTCTATCTCAGATCTCAGAATGGCAGTCCTTGAACAGAAAAAAAGAGAGAGAGAGATTGGGATCGAAAGAGAAGTAGCTGAGTTATGATATATCCACAAACTTCAGTCCATTGACAGTGGGTTGAGCGCAGACAGTAGTTCCTTGGCATACTGCACATATTATAAAATCACAGTCACAGGTAGACTGTCATGTCCAATTTCTCACACCTCTTGAGCCAGCATCATACAACATTCCAAGAACTCCTTCCACTGTTTATATGTCTATCTACTCGTGTAGGCTTTAGGCAAAATCCTTTCTCCCACCTTTGTCTCCTGACTACACTTTACAGTCATAGAATCATAGAATCATAGAGTTGGAAGAGACCCCAGGGGCCATCGAGTCCAACCCCCTGCTGTGCAGGAACACCCATCAAAGCATTGCAGCACAAAATCATTCTTTAAACTTGTCACCTCATTGCCATATTCACAGATTATGCATTTCTGTTACTTTTCTCTTGCTCAAATATGTTTCGGAAGCTAAAAGCCTGTGGTGGTTCAACTATCATCACTTGATCCTCGACAGGAATTATCCACCTTTCCAACGCTGCGTGTCAAGACTGTAGCTAAAAAGTTGTTTCTCTCGTTTTTGGGCATCTCGGTGCTCAGCTGGACTGGTTATTAGCTTTTTCTGAAACCTGTCAATTAGTGGCCAAAATCCTCTTTTGTGTTCCTTCAGATACTGAGTTTGTGGTGGTGGAAGACACGTCCTGTCTGGATACCAGTGCTATTATTCTGAAGGGGACCACGGTTCTCACGTACAAACCCAAGCTGGTGGATCACCCTTTCTCAGGGAGTTTGTCTAGTATTGAGGCAAGAATACCCTGTTACTCGTGTGTGTGTGTGTGTGTGTGTGTGTATGTAAGGTCAAATGTGGGAATGAGGGGTTCTCTCCTGAAGTAACACTTGCACATGACAAATGTGGGCACTGCTCTTTAACAGCAGGGAGAATAGTTTTTTCAGCTGAACAAACAACCTGAAGGACAACCATTAAGGGTAAAGAGGAAGAGGAGATGATGATGGGTGATGATGATGATGATATCCTGCCTTTCTACCAGTAATGGGATTCAAGGTGGCTAATGGCGTATTTAAAAATCATATAGATCAAAAAAGAAAGCTATACAAAAGCTTCAATGACAGTATAAATATAAAAGTTTTTTAAAACAGAATTATATAACATATACAGTTAAAACATTAAACTCTAAAGTCATTAAAAGACTATGTTGTAGCTGTTGTCGTGTACCTTCAAGTTGGTTTGCAACTTATGGCAACCCTAAGGCGATGCTATGATGGGGATTTCTAGGGCTGAGAGTGTGTGATGTGTCCAGCATCACCCAGCAAGTTTCCACAGCTGAGAGGGGAATCGAACCCTGGTCTCTCAGGTTGTAGTCCAGCGCTCTAACCACTACACTATGCTGGGTTTTAAACAAACTGTAAAATAACCCAAACTTTCTGCACACAGCTGTCTTAGAGAAAGGAAAAATACTTGGCTAGTACGCGAGTCCTTACTGTAAAGCAGGATATTTGTAATGCTCTGATCAGAGAGAAGGATAGAGAATTAGTTTGTTGGTTGAGAAGTGGGAGGCGAAATGGCTGGGCAGAGTTTGGGAAGCTGGAATCAGGCTCAGGGCTCAGTGGGCACTCCGTGCCAGGATAAAGTGGGTAAAGCTCTGTCCGCACCATGGAGGGCTAAGAGAAAGCTTGTTTGACGGAGTTGAAGGCAGCGAACTTCAACGTTGCAAAGTAGTGTTAGAGAAGACAAGTGGGTAGTAGTCCACAAAGCAAAAGTTTACCCCAAGAGGTACCTCAGCAGCACTTTAACCAGCTTGGGAGTGGGCATGCTTTGTGCTTGGGGCCCTCTTTCTCACCCAGGTTGGATTGGTTAATATCAAATGGCAGCACAAGTTATGCTTGAATTCCCATCCCTTAGGTTTTTTCGTGCCGTCTGGGAAATGAGCAGGAAACGGCCCTTTCCATCATTGATCCTGCCCACATTCAAGTGGATCTCGTGGGGAGTTCTTCGTACCCCAGTGGGTCAGGATTGTTGGATGCCTTTAACAGTGAAGATTTCCCACCTATTCTGGAGGTAAGTGCTTTCAAATGTGTGTACACAGTAATCCTAAAAATTCTAAATGATATCTTGGCTAAAGGCCAGATCACCCAGGAACTCATAAAGCAGGGGTAAGCAACTGCCCCCGGGGGGCAGTTTTCTCCCCCTATGGGCCACACGCCGTGTGAGTGTATCAGAATACCTTCTTTCCCTGCTATTTCTCCTTCGTAATGGTGTCTGGAAGCGATGTCATATTACTTCCTATCACTGTTTTGAAGGCGGAACACCAGAGGAAGAAAGGTATTTGAGAGGGGATTGTACTTTGGGTGGGCTTGGAGGACGGAGAAGGGTTCCCCCCCCCCGCATGTTTGTATACATTGAGGGGAGAGGGCCTTGGGTTTGATTTATCAGGCAATCACATGCATCCAGTTTAAAGAAATTTGTAAGTTTTTGACATCTCTTTAAGTTCAGATTTCATTTTAAAACAAGTGGTTTTTAAAGGGAATGTGGCTTAACAAATTAAAATAAGACATATTTTTTGAAAAGAAGAACAGTTCCTGGAGCCTTAGAAGCACAGAACTGGACAGGCAAAGTCACCTAGAACCTTTCCGCACTCCATTGTTATAGCTGTGTTATTCCACTTTCAATCTCCTGTGGAATTCTGGGGTTTGTAGTTTCCTGAGGCCAAAGAGCTCTCTGGCTGAGGATTCTAAAAGCCCCTCCCTCAACTGCAAAGCCCAGTATTCCATGGGAGGTTGAAAGTGGAATAACAACACTGTAATAGTGTAGTGCAGAAAGGCCCCCTGTCCAGCCCTCTTGGGGAAAATCCACAGCGAAAGCATCCCAGACGGGTAATCACCAACCCAAGAGAGACCCCCGCCTTCCAAGTTGCCGAAGCCATTTCAATTGCCGCTTATTTTTGTTCTTGTTTTCGTGTTTTCTTCAGATCCAGGTGCCAGCGTTGGCCATCAGGCTGTCTTACAACGATGTCCAGCTGTTTCTGGCAATTGCCAAGTCCATTCCTGGCCAGACCAGCAGTGCCGGACCTTTTTCTTCTACCTCAGGCACTGGGGCACCAGCTTCTGCCCCTTCCTCCAGTTCGTCTTGGGTAAATGAGGTCGCAGGACTGGCATCAGAAAGCACAGAGACATCAAGACGCACTTTGGATCCTGTTCTTGGTATGAATGTAATCTTTAAGCTAAGCTTACTTCCCAGTGGCCTTTCTTTCTTGCAGAGTAGGTTCAGATGTAAGATTCAGCCAGTTGCATATGAATAATTAAATCTTGAAAACGGTGTTTCATTAATTTTATGATACATGGAGATGCTGTTGGTTACATCAAATTTGGAGGGAAAGATTGGTAAATTATCATTGGGAGGTTTAATCTGAAATTTGCTTTGCAAGGGGTTAAGCTGCAGAGCTGAGCCGATTGTATGGGGGACGTTAGAGAGCGAAAGAATAAAACAGAACAAAACAAAACCCTTCAATTGCTTTTTGCTGAAGGAGTTCACTGAATATTTAGTTGTTCTTAACTATTTTGTAAATACTATGTTTTGATCCTCAAAGCATAGTATTTACAAAATTATTTAGGAGAACTAACGAATTCTAAAATTGGAAAGCCTTTGCTTAAAAGCCATACACCTAAAGCTATTTTAAAACCCGGATGCAATTGAATATAAATAGCAACTGTTGACAGAATTTTTTTTTTTTTTTAAAAAAAAGCATTGGCAGCTATTTCCTGTGTTTGCAGTTGATCACTTTCATGAAAAAGTATTTTTAGGTAAGAGCCTGAGAATGAACGCCTGTTTGGGTTTTGATAGTGATATGTGTTTAATTTTAGAATTGCAACTTGCCCGACTACAGGAACTGGGTTTTAGCATAGATGACTGCCGTAAAGCTCTTTTGGATTGCCAAGGTACAGTGTCTCTATGTTAATTATAAATTTGAGAGAGTACTCTCTGAATAATTTACAACAGACAGTAACCCGTATTTTGCATGTTAACAATACAGTCTGCCTTTAACTTTTTCCTGTTTCTCATCCCTGGATGAGCTGGATTTCTCCTTCTCTCTCCCTCTCCCTCTCCCTCTCCCTCTCTTTTTTATTAATATTTATTTTTTTGGAGGCATAAGCTTTGAGTGTCTCTGTTTTTGTACCCACCAGATCCAGAAATTGCATCACTAACAAAAAGCCACAGAAACTCAAACGTGCTGTCTTTCTTTCTTTTCCACTGTTTGTACGCTTAGGTCAGCTGAAGAAAGCCGCAAGTTGGCTGTTCAAGAATGCCGAACCTTTGAAACGCGTACCACCAGACTCAAATAATCGAGATAGCCAAAGCTCCTTGGCCCTGCGCTGGATCTCCGGCCTAGACATCAAAGCAGAAAGCATCTGCATTTGTTTTATTGACGACTGCATGGACTGTGATGTTCCCCTAGCTGAGTTAACATTTTCTCGTAAATATCTTGATTGCTTAATTGCCTTTTTTTACTATTATGTCGCATTGCTTGTGGGCATCACTTGGCATGATATTTTTAGCTTGAGTTTCAGTCTCTTGGAGCCTGGGGGAGCTGTCAGATGGATTGAATGCCTTAAACTGTTCTGAACTCTGTTGTATAATCTGTCACAGCAGTCTGCTTTGCATGAAAAGATAAGCCAGAATTGTTAAGAATTCCAGTCTGCAAGGAAATAAACAGATGTGCCAGTGTGTTCTGGCCTGTCAGTCCCACTTGAATCCTCCTGGAAGCAGGAGCAAGCATAGCCGAGGAATTTGTCAGCAATAGGAAGTTTTAGTGATGCATCTAAATCTGGATTCTGGCTTGTCACTCCTTCAACAAGCCTGGATCCAGAAGTAAACGGAAGCCCATGGCTTCAAACTCTGGCTTTGTAAAAGGAAAGAGAAGCCAAAGGGTTTGGCTATAATGCTTCCAGGTGGTGTCAGCCAGCATATAATCAATTAGTTGTGTTGACTTTAATTGCAGGGTTAAATTTTCTGCAACATCTGAGAACAAGTCCGGAAGGTTATGCTCACTTTACGCTATCGGGAGATTACTATAACCGTGAGCTTTCAGGTAAGGATTTGTGTGTTCCCGTCGTCTAGAATTCAGAAAGATATTAGCTCTGAATATGAAGGTGCCATTTAATGTTGAATTGTTGTCCTTGTACATTTGGGAGATTTTTGTTTTTTTATCTGAACACCAGTGTCTGCATCTATTTGATTTGGCTGTTTGCGGACTTCTGATTTGAAACTGAAGTTACTGAAATCTGCCGTCTTCTAAACAGAGAGATGAACATATGAAACTGTCAGGCAGCATACATATTTTAACCTCAGCTAATGACTATGTTCTTTTTCTCTTCTCTCCCCTTTTCTCTCAGGTTGGGAGCCATTTATCGAGCCTTGGCCGTGTTCTGTGTCCTGGCAGCAACAAGCAGCCAGCCGCCTCCACCCACCTCGGTTAAAGCTGGAAGTGAAAGCAAAGCATCGGCTGGATATCAACATAACTTCTGTGTTCATTGGTGGGTGATATTTACAGTTCTTTTCTCCAGTCTCCAGTTTTCCTTACCTCTTGGGAAGTCATACAGGACCTGCTAACTTGGACCAGTTTTCAAGCCTCTTCTTAAGAGACTGGCAGTTCTGAAGGCCGTTGATCGTCTTATTCAGATGGCCAATAGAACCAGTGTTACCCATGGGTTGTTTCCAGGGAGTTTAGTCTCTGTTCTTCTTGATGCCAAAAAAAGGGAGGAGGGAGGGAGTCTTCACTTATCCTAGACCACACAGAAGGCTCTTATGACCAAAACTGTTGTGGCCATAACACAGCAGAGAGTCTGTTCCATTGATCTCACCAAAGCCTGCCTTCATGTCTCTGTCCTTCCAAAGCCCAGGAAGATTCTGCGTTTCTTCTGCAACAACAGCCATTTTTACTTCAGAGCTCTTTCCTGTGGCCAGGCACCAAACCCCAGGGTCTTTACAAAGCTAATGATCTGTCTAGTGGCCTTCCTCAGACTCCAGCAGATTCACATTTGTACCTATTTGGATAACTTCTTCCCTTCTCACGGCCAAGCAGGACCTCCTAGTCTTCTGTCATTGCCTTGTCAGCCTCAGAGCTTCTTCAAGAATTGCAAGAAGAGTGTGCCATTTGCATCCTGATGGATGATTCACTTAGGGACCCTGATAGACACCCCCAAGGGGCCTGGTTTCCTTCTCTCTGGAGCGGATCCAGCAGCTCTCTCTCAAACCGCAGATGCCACCAGATCCACAGACCTTATGCCTCTAGCTTGCTTCCTGAGCCTAATGATCTCAACCATGGTGATAATACCTTGGGCCAGATACCACTCCAGGTTCACCAGTAGCTCCTTCTCTCATTTCAGGGCCAGGTTGCCATCAAACAATATCTGTTAGTTCAAACTCAGAGCAGAAGTAAGAGCCAGTCCCCTCAGTCTCCAACACCCTCCCAGAATCATTGTCACAACCAAAGCCAAAGGTGGTGTTGCTTTCTGTCAGGAACACAAAGTTCAGGCTAGATTGCCATCTTGAGGCACCACACAACATCCATTGTCTTGAATTCCGGCACTCAGGACTGCTGATGCTATCACCATAGAGGGCAGCTTCCACTTTTCCTGAAAATATACGAGCACTCACCATTCAGTGTCAGTTCTGGGCTACAGTCTTGTGCTATATTCCTTCCTGTTACTCTGGATTCTTTGTGTTTGCTTTCTCTAGAGCAGTACACCTGCACCAAACAGTCATGGATGGCAGATTATTGCAAGCAGGAGAACGAAGTGGAGGAAGTTGAATCAGAGGAATGGATGGGCTCTTCTGTTGACCCTCCTTCCTTTGGACAAGGTAGGAATTTTGCCTATAACGTTTGACAGTTGTGATTGCACATGCCCCACTGTAGCCTTACACAGACTTTGCGATATTGGCAAGCGCACCGTCCTCTTAGTAGAATGTTTAGGGCACCGCTGCGAGCAGTCTTCCTCCCAAGCTTAATACCTCTTTGCTTATTTGCTCTTGGGCAGTTTGGCTTTAAACTGGGAGCGCTTGCCGCTTTCTTTCTTCTGCCTTTGCATACGTGGACAATCCTTTACTTGCGGGGTAATTAGACCACAGAGTCCTTTTTGTGTTCCTGTATCTCAGATGTACAATCTCAGAGCAAACATATATACTAGTGTCCATTTACACTTCTGCATGTCCTCCGCTACAGGTTTTTTCATCCCCACTGGCCCCAAAAGCTTTTACCCCTCCCCATATCAAACCCAAGTTCCTGACTTTTGTTGCCACTGAGCGCCAGTGACCCCCCCCCCGCCGCAACCTGCTCATCTTTGAAAGGCAGCAAGTGGTGCTAAAGCCATTATCCTCTAAGCCAGTGGTTCTCAACCTGTGGGTCCCCAGATGTTTTTGGACTTCAGCTCCCAGAAGCCCTGAGCATTGACCATAGTGGCTGGGGCTTCTGGGAGCTGAAGTCCAAAAACATCTGGGGACCCACAGGTTGAGAACCACTGCTCTAAGCACTTGCTCTTTGCGTTTTTACTCACCTCTCTTCAGACTGCTTCCTGGTAAAAAGGCTTCAGTTCTTGCAACTCTGGAGTCAGTTTCTCCAAGGAAAAGTCACTGAAGCAAAATCCTGTTTGCTGCCCCAAAGTTGTTTTTGTACTTTTCCCTTCCACTTGCTTCCCACCAATATCACTGTATTTCAGAATTTTCCTGCAGTGTAGAGCCTCTTTCACTGGTGGTGTGGTGCTCCCTATGCTTGTAATTTTCCCTCTGTTTTTGTACGCACAACAATCTCACCTGTATATATCTGCCTTTTTCCCCTTCCTTGCTAATGTTGTCTTTCCTGTCTGCCAGGCCTTCCTCTTGTCTACCTTAGAACTAGGAGTACAGCCAGTCTGACTAACCTAGAACACCAGATGTATGCTAGAGGTACTGTATTGCAGAGCTTAGATAACTTTACTTGTTTCCCAGGAACATCTTATGAAGCAAGCTTGTTTTGATGCCGTTTGCTAAAGCAGGCTTTACGATTCCTTGCATGAGGGTTCGTTAGACTGTTGTGGGTATCTCTTTGCTCCTCTGCCATTGGTCTCCAAAATGTCTCTATGATTAGGCAGCATATAAAACCAAGCACAGCTGTGAACATCTCTTAGTTTGGTCTGGCTCGACTTGGCCTTTTTGGCTGATGGTCACACTGCAAACGAACAGGTTGGATCTGCAGGGAAATAGGAATATTCCAACTGTCTTTGCTCAAATTGGTCAGGAGTCTTGTTGAAATAAGGCAATAGAATTAAGAGTAACAAATATTATGTTAGGGAAATTCTTCGAGAACTGGTTCCAGTGTCTTCTGATTAATTTGTACTGGATTGAGATAGGTACTGCTCAAAGTCAACATGGAGATCTGTCACAGGTGTTGACCAAGATGTGAATGAGCTATTTTGGGTGGACCCCTAGGGATTTTTGATCTCCCTCCCACCATGAGGGACTTGATGTGGCTTACAATTAAAAAGGCCTAATCAAAAACCACACAATACGAATGTTAAACAGTCGGAAAGAATTCAAACAAAGTTATAATGCATAAAAAAACCTCATGCCCCCATACATTTCAGCAACACAGTTGAAAGTATCCAGCACATTCTGTCAGACAAGCCACATATGATCACACATTGAACACCTGTTGGAATAAAAACACCTTTACTTGACTGCAGAAAGAAGATAGGGAGGGTGCTAGTCTGAATTCTTTGGGAAGGGAGTTCCACTGAGAAGGTCCTGTCTCCTCTATTCCCACCAGATGCACCTGTGAGGGTGGTGGGAAGGACAGAAGGGCCTCCCCAGCAGATCTCAAAGCCCAGGCTAGTTTGTAGGGGAGAATGCAGCCCTTCAAATAACCTGAACCCGAGCTGTGTAGGGCTTTAAAGGTCATCACCAGCACTTTGAATCGTGCCCGGGAACAGACCGGCAGCCAGTGGATCTGTTGCCACAAGAGAGTTGTGTGATCTCTGCAGCCAGCCCCAGTTAACAATGTAGTTGTGGCTCTTAAAACATTGTGGACGTTGTTAATTAAGAAACATAATGTGACAACAGGTCATACTGGGTTTGGATTTTTTGCAGGGTGGGGGAAGGGGACATACAAGAAGTAAAATTTTCTTGATAAGCAAAAATGTTATAGGTGTGGGGTGTTTGGGTTAATTTTTGGCCATCTTTGTATTTTTTTTTTAAATACGAAGTAAAGAAATGGAGAGTAGCGAAAAAGTCATCCAGCAGAAGCGAGCGTTGTAAGGCATTTCTTAAACAGCAACAAGTACATCAATTAGGTACCTTTTAAATTTAATAGATAACAAATTAGTTTTAAAAAATTGTCATTCCAAGCTCTCTACCATCTTTCCTAGACAAAAGGAAAACAAACAAATAAAAAGACGAGTCTTGTCTTTCGGGGAGGGAGTGGTGACTGTGGATTCTTCTTCGTAGTCTCTGTGCCTCATACATTAGGAGCTTTCGCACCTGCGCGGTAGCGTTTGGAAGATTCTAGAGCTCGTTAGCTTTGGCGGGAACCCCTCCCCCACGCCGGTGCTGCACATGCTCCTCCCGCCGACTAACGGTCTCTCCTCAGTTCTTTCTTGTCCGCCTCAGCGTACAGAAGGTTCTGCTTGTTGGCTTGCTTTTTGATTCTGCTTTTGCTGTTTTTCAACTTTGGATTTGGCTTTTGACTACCCTTCTCGGATTTCAGACTTGGCTTTGTACTTTCCTGATCGGTTTTGACCTTTTTCTGGCTTTTGACGACGATTTCGGATCTCGGACTGTGTTTGTTGTTCTCGGACTCTTGCTTTCTTTGCCTTGCCTCCAGTTTATGTCGGCTCTCTTCAAACGCTGCGCCTCCTGTGGAAGGAAGGTCGCTCTCTCTGACCGACACTCTAAGTGCCTGATTTGTTTGGGTGAGGGACACAACGTTCAGGCCTGCCCTATTTGCAGAGAGTTTACACACCAGACTCTCCGTAACAGGGCGGCAAGGCTTAAATCCCACTGTTGGGAGGAATCTCTTCGCGTCCAGAGACCCGAGACGATGGCCGAGAAACGCCCGCCCTCTTCTTCTTCTTCGGCAGCAGCAGCGGCTGCCGTGCCCTCGACCTCATCGGTATCGGGCTCGGTACTGATAATGAAGTTGCCGAGGATACCGAAGATCTCGGCAACTCGGGCACGTGAGGACCCTGCGGGCTCGCAGGCCTCAACCTCCTCCTCCAGGCCGCTTACCGTGGCCCAGAAGAAGTGCCCCGCCACCGAGGGCGTGGGGGAGAAGAAGAAGAAGAGAAAGGAGAAGCGGCACTCTTCACCGATGGTGGTGCGACCCCCGACTCCTCCACCCACCCAGCCCACCGAGGAACCTCAACCGATGGAGCTCCCTGAGGAGGAGGAGCCTCCGGAGGAAGAGGAAATCCTCGAGGTGTCGGACGAGGAGCAGGTCATGCAGGCCTCGCCCCCTCAACCGCCCGAGCTGATCGTGGAGATCACTCCGCCGAGTCGCCGTCCACCCTCGGCAGAACGCCGAGAGGAGGCTGTGGTCAGGCAGCGTCCAGCCTCTCGACGCGACGAGTCCCGCTCGCCGGAGCAGCGGGCCAGGCCTCCATCCCCGCGATATCGGGAGATGCGCCTGGAGAGGCGTCGCTCAGGCGAGAACACCTACTCTCCTACCTACCTAGGAAGGTACGCCCAGGAGCAGGTGTGGCACGAGCCGGCCGGCTCATACTATTCTTATTCGCCATCATACAGGGACCGGTACCATCCAGATCCAAGGTACTGGTCACCTCATCGCCAGTCTCGCTCGCCACCGCAGGAGGCTCACTACCCCCGCTATGAGAGGTCACCGCTGCGTCGTTCACCGAGTCACCGTCGGTCCCGGGAACCCTCACCCCACTACAGGGCTGTTTCTCCACGACTGCGGACAACGGCCAGAGCTACCCGCCCGACGCCACAGCCCACCGTGGCCCAGCCGGCAGTAGCAGCGACTTCTACCACACAGGCAGCACACCGCCCTAGGCCTGCGGTCGTGCCCCTGCAGGTGACTCCGATACCGGCCACGACATCGGCCGCACCGGTACCGACGCGGCCTGCAGCTCCAGCTGTCACTCTGGCACCTCCGGCCCATAGGCCGGCCGAGGAGAAGGAGGCGGAGAGGTCTCCATCACCATCCGGCGACTCTTACGACTCAGACTCGGACTGCTGAGTCCACCCCTTCTTCTCACGAATACCCACCACTGGGGTTTGGGGAGCCAGGCCTGGAGTCTGCACCAGAGGACGTACGCGAGTTTTCTGCAATCCTCCTCCGGATGGCCACAGCCCTTGGCCTAAAGGTGACCGAACCTGCTCCACAAGCCCAGGACCCGGTCTTCCAGTACTTGGAAGCCCGCCCACCATCGACCGCACCGCTGCCGTTCCTACCAACCCTGGTGGAAGCGATGAAGCAGCCGTGAGAGAAGCCGGCGTCGGCACAGCCTATCCCACATAGGCTAGAGCACCTCTACAGGACCCAGAAAGAGAACGCGGAGTTCCTCTTCAGTCATCCTGTACCAAACTCTATTGTGGTCGAGTCGGCTCAAACGAAAGGAGGCAACCGAGCGCATGCCACCCCTCCGGACCATGGAGGACGGAAGCTCGATGCCTTCAGCCGAAGGTTCTATTCGGCATCGTCCCTGGTGGCCAGGACGGTGAACACGATGGCATGCCTCGCGGCGTACCATCGGAACCTGTTTGACCGACTCGCTCCGCTCCTTGCTGATTTGCCGGAGGAGTCACTTGCCTCAGCCACACAGATCTTTGGCAAGGCCATTGCGGTGGCTACACAGCAAATCGCCACCTCGAGGCACGCCGTGGAGGCTACCTCGAGGGTGATGGTCGGTGCCGTAGCCCTCTGACGCCACGCGTGGCTCCGGTCCTCTGGGCTTCAGGAGGACAGCCGTCGACGGATTGAAGATCTTCCATTCGACGGTGAAGGGCTCTTCCACACCTCCACCGATAAGGCCATGGAGCACCTTGTCAAGGCCCAGCTGACAGCGAAGAAGATGGGTATTAACCAGCCTGCCCAGTCTCGCCGCTCTTTCCAGCCGAGGCCTACGTGGAGAAGGTCCTCCTCATCATCAGCGTACCAGCGGCGTACCCCACGGTCGACTGCGTCGAGGCCATCGATGTCTTCGGCTTCGAGGAGGCTTCCCAGATGACACCCATCTTCGTCGTCCAAGAAGTCGTCCTCTGGAGCAAAGTCCCGGTTTTGACGGCCTTCGCAGGACTCCACCGTGCCATCCTTCGCCCTTCCGGTAGAACTGTTCCACCACCCAAGCCTGGCCAGGCACCTCGACTGCTGGCGGGAGATCACTGCGGACTCCTGGGTACTTACCATCGTCCGCCTGGGGTACGCCATCGAGTTCCAGGATATTCCGCCACGGGGTATCTACTACTCAACCCCGGGCAGCTCGGCTCTAGTGGAAAAGGTCCAGTCCCTCCTCGAGAAGGGAGCGATCGAGAGGCTCCCGCCTTCAGCCAAGACCACCGGCTTCTACTCGAGGTACTTCACCTTGCCGAAGGCGGACAGATCCCTGCGGCCCATCCTAGACCTCCGAGGGGTGAACGAATACATCCGCCCCAAGAGGTTCAAGATGGTCACGCTGCCGTCGATCCTCCCCTTCCTTCACCGAGGGGACTGGTTTGCGTCCATAGACCTCAAAGACGCCTATTTCCACATCTCGATCCGCCCGCAGCACAGGAGATACCTTTGGTTGGCGATCGACGGCACCAGCTACCAGTACCGGGCGCTGCCGTTCGGACTTTCCACTGCACCGCGGGTGTTCACCAAGTGCATGGCTCCAGTTGTGTCTTTCCTGCAGACAAAGGGCATCTCCGTCTACCCTTACCTGGACGATTGGCTATTGGTGGCGTCCTGCAGACAGAAACTGTACAGGGACATTCATCGGACTTTGTCTCTTCTCACTCGGCTCGGACTCAGGGTCAACCCCAAGAAGTCCCATCTCGAGCCCACTCGGGTTCTCGACTTCATCGGGGCGACCCTCAACTCGGTATCGGCGAGGGCCTTCCTCCCAGACGAGAGGGCGCGGACGCTTCGTCAGGCGGCGTCCGCTGCCTTCGAGGCCTCGACGGTATCAGCGAGGAGGATCCAACAACTCCTCGGCTACATGGCCTCGACCACCGCCGTAACCTACCTCTCCAGGTTACGTGCACGGCCGCTCCAGCACTAGTTCGTCAGGGCCTTCGATCCACTCAGGGACGACCAGCGCCGCTGGTACCGCCTGCCACAACAGGTACGCCGATCGCTCCTGTGGTGGCAGTCGTACAGGAACCTCCTGTCAGGCATGCCGTTCCGCGAACCCAGGCCGTCGGTCACGGTAAAGATGGATGCCTCACTCTTCGGCTGGGGAGCACACACCGGAGATCTCCGGGTCTGAGGCCGGTGGATGGATGATGAGCTGTTCCTCCACATCAACTCTCTCGAGCTGTTGGCGATCTGCAAGGCCCTGAGAGCGTTCCAACACCTGGTCACGGGCCGCACGGTGTTGATCCTCACCGACAACACGACGGCGGTCTGCTACATGAACAGACAAGGATGGACGCACTCCACCACGCTGCTGGGCATCGCCCTCGAACTTTGGAACTGGTGCGTCCCGCTCTGGATACACCCTGTGGCGTTTCACCTGGCGGGGCAGGAGAACACAACAGCGGACGCCCTCAGCAGGGACACCACTTCCCACCACGAGTGGTCCGTGTCCGGCGAGGCCTTCCAGATGCTTCGGGACCGATGGGGCGAGCCGACCATCGACCTCTTCGCGACCAGCCAGAATGCGAAGTGCCTCCTGTTCTGCTCGAGGGCCGGCCACGATCACCACTCCATCGGCGACGCGTTCCAGTTTCCGTGGGACGAAGGGCTGATCTACGCCTTCCCTCCGTTCCCGCTCCTGGGCCGTGTGATCACGAAGATCATCGCGGACCGGGCGGACGCGATCCTCGTGGCACGGTACTGGCTGAGGCAGCACTGGTTCGGACCCCTGATGGAGGCCGCCCGGGGCAGGACTCTCAGGTTTCCCACGGTACCGGACCTACTGTCCCACTCCGACGGACTGGTGTTACACCTGGACCTGGCGGTGTTGGCCCTCTGTGCCTGGAGGATATCGCCCTAGACGACCCGGCCATCGGGAACATCTTTACTGCGGCCAGGAAGGAGTCCACGCGAAGGAACTACCACTACAAGTGGCAGCGCTTCTTGGCCTTCGCCGAGGAACGTCGAGAGCCGGTATCGCCTGTCACCCTGTGTACCGTGCTCCACTTCCTCCTCCATCTCCGGCAACAGGGCTTGGCCTTCCCGTCGCTCAAGGCATACCAGCCGCCACGATCCCTGTCGGCTGCGCTCTTCAGGGACAGTACCATCCAGCAGTTCCTGAAGGGCCTGCAGCACCTCTACCCGCTGGTATCGCCGCCGCTACCGCCGTGGTCGCTGTCATTGGTGCTGTCCCAGCTGACGAGGCCGCCCTTCGAGCCCATGGCCATGACGGACGACAGGCTGCTCGCGATGAAGACCGCGTTCCTAGTGGCCGTCACCTCTGCCAGGCGGGCGGGAGAGTTGACGGCGCTACGGTGCGATGAACCATACTTGGTCTTTCATTGGGACAAGGTGGTCCTTCGGCCTGACATCTCCTTCCTGCCGAAGGTGGTGTCCAGCTTCCATCTGAGCCAGGACATCATCCTGCCGGCCTTCTACCCGGACCCGACGACACCTCTGGAGCGGTCCCTCCACTCCCTGGACGTGCGTCGGGCGCTGGCCTTTTACAAAGACAAGACTGCAGCCTACAGACAGACACCCCACCTGTTTGTCTGTTATGGTAGGCGCCGGAGAGGCCACAAGGTATCCACCCAGCGCTTCTCTAAGTGGGTGGTACAGACTATTCAGCTGGCGTACGAGCTTGCCAGGAAGCCTCCGCCAGACCTGCTTCGGGCACACTCCACCAGGGCCGTGGTGACATCTGCTGCCCTCCTGCGAGGCGTCGACCTGTCGGAACTCTGCCGTGTGGCGACCTGGTCCCAACCGTCGACCTTCGTGCGCCACTACAGGCTCGACTGCTGTTCCAGGAGAGATGCCCGGTTCGGTCGTGCTGTGCTGTATTCTGTGCTCTAGGATCTGGGACCTGACCCGCCATCCTACTGGTAAGCTACACAGTCTCCTGATGTATGAGGCACAGAGACCACGAAGAAGAAGAACAGGTTGCTTACCTGTAACTGTGGTTCTTCGAGTGGTCATCTGTGCCCTCATACATCCCCGCCCTGCCTTCCCCTCTTTTTCAGGTCCCATCTGCTTCGGCGGACCAGAGCTGAGGAGAGACCGTTAGTTGGTGGGAGGAGCATGTGCAGCACCGGCGTGGGGGAGGGGTTCCCGCCAAAGCTAACGAGCTCTAGAATCTTCCGAACGCTACCACGCAGGCACGAAAGCTCCTAATGTATGAGGGCACAGATGACCACTCGAAGAACCACAGTTACAGGTAAGCAACCTGTTCTTCACTAGCATGCAAGCGAAGTGCTAAGGCCCCTTCTTAGCTGGAAATAAATTGCAAAAAAAGATTTGTAGTGAACCAGGCAATTCTGCAGTGGGGAGTTCTGTCGGAAGGGTGATCCCTAGCCCGAGCCATTAAAACTTCAGAAGTACTCTGCCTTCTGCTGGCTGAAGTGGGAACACTCCTTTATAAAGCAGCATCTGTTTCCAGTAAGGGAAGTGTAAAATGTGTGAACTTTGAATCTCTCAAATTCCAACTCCTTCCCTGTCCCTCCTTTGCAGCTGAGATGAAGACCCCCAAGCGCAGGCAGCCCTTTGTGCCGTTTGCCCTGCGGAATCACACCGGCTGCACCCTGTGGTTTGCCACTTTGACAACAACCCCAACCCGGTAAGGAATTTTATGGCTGGAGTGAGAGGGGAATCTTGTGAGAACCATAGATCTCTCCTTGGTTTGTTTTCAAAATCTATGCACAGCAAGCTGCACTTGGAGGATTGGAAGATTCCCTTTTCTTGAAATCAAGTGGCTGGCTAGCTTGAAGATATTTCAGTTTTGGTTTTTTCCCCCCTTTTTAAGTCTGGGCCAACATGCTGCACTGCGTGGTGTATATCTTATCAAGTGATGCTTGCATTGATCACTGTGGCATTAATAGGGTCCCCAGAGCATGAAGGTGGTCAGAAACTGACTTCATTTTAAGTCAGAAAGCCTGCTTGGCTACAAACGCTGAGCATAGTTTAGCTATAACAGTTGGCCCTCCAGATTTGCTAGGGTTAAGGGCACAGAGCCCCTTCAAAACGGGAACAACACAAATATCAAAATGTGTGTGTGTCTATGAGAAGGCGCTGAGGCGTGATGGAGAGAGTAGGCACTCAGGGTCCAAACCAGGTGAGAGAGAGAGAGCTGGCATGGGGGCTCTATACTTCTTCTCTCTCCTCCATCTTCTTCCTTTGGTCCCTTTATGTCTTTCTCAGGCCTGGAATCTCTCAACTGGGAAAGCAGTTGAACCAGCAAGTTTTATCTTACAAAGCCACTACATGTTCCTTCTTTTGGTGGTTAATAATGTCCAAAAAGGAGATTTGGATGTGGGACCTTCTGTGCATGGCAGGACAGCTTTCATAGAATCATAGAGTTGGAAGAGACCCCAGGGGCCATCCAGTCCAACCCCCTTCCACACAGGAATCCACATCAAAGCACTCCCGACAGATAGGCATCCAGCCTTTACTTAAAAACCTCCAAAGAAGGAGGCTCCACGACACTCCATGGAGACAGCAGATTCCACTGCCGGACAGCTCTGAATGTCAGGAAGTTCTTCCGGAGGTTTAAGTGGAATCTCTTTTCCTGCAGCTTGAATCCGTTGTTTCTTGTCCTGGTCTCTGGAGCAGCAGAAAACAAGCCCGCTCCCTCCTCAACATGACATCCCTTCCAATAGTTAAACATGGCTATCATGTCGCCTCTTAACCTTCTCTTCTGCAGGTTAAACATCCCCAGCTCCCTAAGCCGCTCCTCAGAGGGCTTCATGGCTTCCAGACCCTTCACCATTTTGGTCGCCCTCCTCTGGACACGCTCCAGCTTGTCGATATCCTTCTTGAATTGAGGTGCCCAGAACTGGACATAGGATTCCAGATGAGGTCTAACCAATGCAGCATAGAGTGGTATCATTTCCTGTCTGGTCTGTCTCTAGAAGCATCAGATGGCCACCTAGGCAGACTCAGATCAAGCAGTCACTTTTCCAGATAAAAACCAATAACAGTGCCTCTACTCGTGGGTTTCAGCCACATTACCGTGTTAGAACATTATGCCCCATAAAGAGTTGATGTTGGAAGTGAGGCACATATGCCCGCTAGCTAGGCTTGACTTGAATACAGGAAAACACCTTCCCCTTTGGCTGTTTCTTTTCCTGTTTCATCAAAGGCCATCATTCTTAATGCTTACTTTGTTTTCCCTTGAGGAAGCATCAGTTCTTTTTGGCCAGATGTCATCCAAGGATGTATGTGCGTCTCAGTGTGTGATGCAAACCTCAGGAGAAAAACATTTGTCTGTGTCGATGTATATAGGATGGATGAAGACAGTTTGTGCCAAAACTTGACGGTCTGATGTGATTCTTGGTTTCAGCGCTGCCCTCTCTCATAGCGGAAGCCCTGGAGTTATCCCAGAGGAAAATGGAACTTTTTTGGATGGCACGCATAAAGTCAGTGAGTGGCGTGAAGTTCTTACTGGTGAAGAAGTTCCTTTTGCCTTTGAAGCCAAGGGGAAACTGAGACACAGGTGAGAACGTGTTTGGATCGAATTGTGGCTGTCACTGTTGCCTTACCCTGTTAAAACAGGAGCTAGGAAACAGCATCTGAACTTAACAGACATTATATATGAGTTTACTTAAGCACTTGGCTCAGTTTTGTGGGAGGAGCAAAGCTTGCAGGTCACCATTGTCTGTGCTACCAGTTTGGGGCTGGTATTTCAATTGTGGCATCTAATTGCAAAAGCTGAGCCAAGTGAGTCGTTGGTAAAGAGAGGGCAATAAAGTTGGGTTTCTGCTGATACAGAAAAAAAAAGACAGTTATTTGATCAGGAAGCTCTGTGCAATATTTTTAGCCAAGTGATAACAGTCAAATATGGATTATGTTTTGCAAATACTGGTAACTTCACTGTGCATGTCTCTTGTTCCACTCCACAACAGTTTAAGCATCAAAAGTAAAATAAAATCATTCAGTTTGTACTGTATAATTGCACTTTAACAAAATTAACTTATGGTTTAAAACAGAGATCAGATTCAAAACGACTCACTCTTGTTTGGTATCTGTGACCTTATTCTAGTTAACTAGTACTTTAAAAAAAAAATTAAAGGTAATGTTTTATTTTCCTCAGTGGAAATGTGACCTTGGAATGTCATTTTGTCCCACTGGTCTTAATGTTAATTTGACTTGCTTTAAAACCTAACAGGCACACACACGACCTAAGAATTCACCAGCTGCAAGTGAGAGTAAATGGCTGGGAACAAGTCAGTCCAGTGTCGGTGGACAAAGTAGGAATATTCTTCCGGTATGCTGCCCCTGATAAGAGCACATCTTCCTCTACTGTAAGTTCCCCATTTTTAGCGTGTTTTAAAAATGTTGCTGATGGTCGATGTCTTCTCTGTCCCACTGTTTTGTCTGTGTATTTACTTGCACTTTGTTTATACCGGTATATATTTTTAATGTGGTTTACAAGCAGGAGAGGCTCTCTTTTTTTCCTGCTACAGAGGAAGGCCTCTGGAAACTTGGGTCATTTCTTACCGCTTTCAGTTAGGCAAGGCTGTGCAAATTAAACAATAACCTCTACCCTAACCGAGAGGATAACCCAGCCCAGTTTTTTGGTGCTACCTGACTAAGCACAGAGGGCTTCAGTCTGCTCCAGCAATCCTGGCTGGTGCTTAAGCTATTTTTCCCTGCAGTTTCATATTGGAGGGCTGAGATCCAGTTTAATTTCTGCTTTCCAACCTCTTCCCCATACTGGACAAGCTCCTCTCAGCTTTGGAAGTCAAGGCAGTGGCTGTTAAGATAGAGCTTATTTTTCTGCTGCTTCTAATGTTCTTCCTTACTTAGGACTGCAAAAACATGCTCAAACTGTTTACGCCTCTGTGCAGTCCCATGCCAAAAAACAGGTGACTAACACATGCTGCAGGTTTCCAGTGACTCTTACTGAAATGCCCTATGAGGACCCCCCCCCACCAAACCTCCTTCATTTGTATTTGCTGTTTTTCAGAGTCATATCATGCTGCAGGAAGGAATTGACAGGTTTCCTAACAATCTTTTAAAAATCTTTTATGTTTCTTTCCTAGATCGGCAGCCCAGTTAGTAGAACAAACATCATACATCCGCATGTTTATGTGAGTAACAGTTCTTCTCCGTGCCTTATGTTTAATATTGATAGAAATATTAGCCTCCTCCTGGTCGGCTCAAGAAGAAATCCATCAAGATTGGGCTATACGATTGGCTATCCAGACACAGACAGGGAATTGCATGACTCAAACCTAGTTTCCTTCCCTGCCTTGCTCAGAATAGTGCCAGATCTTCCCAGAGCTCTCTTTCTGTTTCTTTTTTTATTACTACTTTTTCATTCCTCTCTTTTTAACAAACAGGGTTTTTCAATAGCTACCTCTTGCTAGTAATCAGAACCCCGTGTTACTGAGTCCTGTCTTCTTTCTTTCTTTCTTTCTTTCTTTCTTTCTTTACCACAATAAAAGTCAATAAGAGTCCTGTCTTTAGTATATATCAATACCAGTACCAAAAAGTCTGTGTTTCTTCTGTCCTCCTTCAGAAAAGGAAGAGGGTTGTTGGGCATACAAAAAGTTTTCTTGTAAAGGGCAATATTTCCTTTGTCAATGGCTTTGTGAATTGAAGTATGCGTGTACACAAATTTAAATCTGATACCTAATATTATGTAATACATGCTGTCTTCAAGCTTAGAGGGAAGGTGTTTCAAAAGTAACTTATAATTAGCCAACCAATTTTTATCTCAGTGGCTCACAGTCAGGAGTTTGCCACTAACTGGTATTTGAAGGCCATGATGGGCAGGTAGTAATAAAAAGCAGCCTCATTTTGGTTTATTTACTTATTTATTTTGAAAAAAATATTTTTACAGTTTTCTTCATTGCCTCCAGTTCGAGTGGTATTTGCTGTTACCATGGAAGGCAGCGCTCGGAAGGTGATAACCGTACGTTCGGCTTTGATTGTGAAAAACAAGTTGGATATTCCGATGGAACTCCGTCTGGACAGCCCTTCGGCTCCTGACAGTAAGTGTGTTTCACTGTTAAAGGCGTCAGTAAGCCATAGCTTCTCTGCAAACCGTGTTCCTTAAAAACCTTCAGTTCTCAAAAACCTGTTGGGATAAAAAAAAAAGTATTTACCTGCCAATGGAAGGACAGGAAGGAAGGAGCCACTTTAGAAGTGGGTTCCAGGATCTAGTATCAGCCACTGAGAAGGCCCTGTTGTGAGTCCCCTTGAATTGGGTTTGTGAAGGAATAAGGATCTGTGAACTGGAATAAGGGTCCATCCTGAGGATCGCATTGACTAGGCAGGCTCACGGAGGGAGATATAGTCTGTCAGATAGCTTGGACCTAAGTTGCAGAGGGATTTATAGGTCATAACCAACACTTTGAATTGTGCCTAGAAACAGTCTGACAGCTAGCGCAGCTGTTGTTGTCACCAGCTTTGTTGTTTTCATTTCGAAACAGTTTTGTGTCGTATTAGCATAGCTGATCTTACTGTTACTCATTACTTAGTACAAGACGTGTAGGATAGCTCTGTTGTTGTTATTGTTATACCCCACCTTTTTCCCAGTCTAGGGCTCAAAGTGGCTTATAACAGTTGAACATAGCTAAAGATATCTCATACAAAAGTTAAAAGCGTAAAGTTAAAAGTATAATTAAACTTGAGCCTTGGGGAGAGGTGGGTAAGAAATAAAAAAAATGTGGTGTTATTATTATTATCAATAAAATTAAAATGAATTAATTTAGTATATACTGGAAACTTTGGTGAAATGTTTCCAACAGCCAGTTTTTGGAACAGAAAAGATTCAGCATGTGCCATCTTTGCCTCTTGGTTATAGAGCCCGTGGTACTGCCTTCCGTGATGCCGGGAGATTCCTTTGCAATTCCCTTGCATCTCACATCCTGGCGGCTGCAGGCCAGACCCAAAGGGATGGGTGTTTTCTTCTGCAAGTCTCCAATCCACTGGACAAATGTTCAGAAGACCTCGGAGGTCAGTAGCAGCAAACGAGAGTGCCACGCCATGGAGTCTGAAAACAGCCGGTTCTTCAGGTGATTGGGTCTTGGGAAACCTGTACTCCTCCTGTTTGTTCCCTGGTACGTAGGTGGGACAAGAGGAACATGCTTGGACCATCTTGTTCTTGAGGTCTTGAGATGTGTCACTGTGGCTTCTGAACACAAGAGAATGAAACTGGGACAGGGGGTCATAACCACAAGATACTCCTGCCATGGCACTGCCATAATGTTGGTAGAGAGCGTTGTCAGTTTGACTTCACTTCCTCAGAAAGATAGAACTGTAAAAACAGCATGGGCAAGGCATAAACTGCTGTTTTTCAGTAGTGAAGTCAGTGGATCCCCTGTACAGCAGCACAGCTGGCTAGTGCACAAGAACTCAGACATTACGATATGCTTTGGTACATGGCAAAATAGTCTGATAGTAAACAGTAGAAGATGGGGCTCTGCTGCTCCAGAGGCCAGAACACAGACTAGTAGATTCAAATGACAAAAATAGAGATTCTGCCTAAACATTAGCAAGAATTTTTTTATTGTAAGAGCTGCTGAACAGTGAAATAAACTGCCTTGATGGGGTGATGTAATCTCCTATTTCTGGAGGTCTTTTAAGAGAAGCTGAATGGGAATCTTTCAGAGGGCTTTCTTGTTAGAGGATTGGACACAATGGGCCCTGGAGTCCTTTCCAACTCATTAAAGATTTTGTGGCTCCTTGCCCTGGGATAATGGCATTGCCCCAAAAGTCCATTGTTCAGCCATGCAGTTGGGTTTCTGACTTGTGTGCATCTATCTATCTCTGTAGGTTTTGTGTCGCTATCAAGAAAGAAAATTACCCAGATTACATGCCTTCGAGCATATTTTCTGACAGCGCTAAACAGATTTTCAGACAGCCGGGGCACACCGTTTATCTCTTGCCGACGGTAGTAATCTGTAACCTGCTACCTTGTGAACTTGAGTTTTACGTTAAGGGGATGCCAATCAATGGGAGCCTAAAACCTGGCAAAGAGGCGGTGCTGCACACGGCGGACACTTCGCAAAACATTGAGCTCGGTAAGGTGAAACTCCGCCCCGGGGCTGTTCATTGCTGGTACAAACGTGACCGAAAGGTCTGGAGAGTTCAAATACACAGTGCAACTGGGGCACTGTTTCTGACTCCCCCGAGAGGGCCAGTTATTTTAATCGCAAACTCAGGTCGTGTCTGTAGACAGGATTTGTAGCCCAAACGGGCCAAGAAACAATAAACAAAAAGTAGATCTGTGTTCTGACATAAGCTTCCTTTCATTGTCATTTTGTATTTCCTTTTGGGATGGATTTCAGTATGAACACATTGAACACACATGTTGATGTGATCTCTTTGTAGTGAATCCATGGAAGTAAATGGAAAGACTCACAGATACATTCATATTGTCAGGATTGCATTTGATGTCTAGCATTGACCAAGGCCTCACATCCATTGCCTGGAATAGGGAAGTGTGAGTGAATTGTGTGTCGGGACGCTCCCAATACACAGAGAATTCTCCCACACGTTGGGAAGGGATCCTTTGAAAACATTCAGGAGAAGAACACAAATTTTGATATTCCTGATTTCAGGAGTCTCTCTAGAAAACTTCTCGCGCTGCAAGGAGCTTTTGATACCTCCTGGAACCCAAAACTATATCGTCCGGATGCGACTGTATGACATTAACAAGCGGCTCTTGAATCTTACCATAAGGATTGTGTGCCGAGCCGAAGGGTCCTTGAAGATATTTATTTCAGCACCATATTGGCTTATCAACAAAACAGGTAAGTCTGCTTAAACTTTCCGCAAAATGCTGTGAAGATGTGCAGTTTCACTGAGGCAGGTAATCCCTCTAGCAATGCAGATCTAATATATTCCATAGATGGTTGGTGTGGTCAGTTCACGACCCTAGGGCCACCTTTCTCATGACAAGCCCCTCTACGCAAAAGACACAGCCTCTTCCTTAGGAGCTGTGTTGGGAACTTTACCAGCCTGGTAGAACCATACCAGGCTGGTATGCTTGGCAGGCAGAGGAATTGCTTGGCAGGCAGAGGAATTGATAGATTCCTTGGTTGGGACCTGGAGAAGTTCACAACATAGGTTAAAACAGAATACATTTTAAACAGTTTATGGTGTAAAAGTTAAAACCAGCCAGTTATCAGCTGAAGGTCTGTCTAAATGAAAAAGGCCTTTGCCTGCTCTTGCAAGGAGAAGAGCCGAAGAAGTCTTATGTGGGGCAGAATCAGGTACCCTGGAAACAACCACTGAGAGGACCTTCTTACACATCCTCACCAAATGTGCCTGTGGTGATGGAGAGACTGAGAAAAAACCTTCCTCCCAGGGATCTTTAGACTCAGCCTGGCTCATATGGGAAGATAGAAGTCTTTTTGGATACTCTGAGCCCAGATGTTGTAGGGCTTTACATGACATAACCAGAACTTCAAATTGTTCCTGTGTCAGTGAGGCTTTTGTCTTCCCAGTAATCCTCAGCATCTTGCTGCAGCATTTTAGACCTGTTGCTGAAGTTTCCAAACTGTTTCTAAAGGCATTGCAGCAATCCAAACAAGAGGTAATCAAGACGTATGTCATTACAGCCAAATCTGATATCTCCAGAAATGGCGAAACCAGCACGCTTGTTTTAACTGTGCAGATGTAATCTAAATCCATTTGCACCTGCGTTGCACGGTCTTGTCTCCAGGCCAAGGTAGCCATAGTGGTGTTTTGCGCAAGGTAGACAGAATTGCTCACCATTACTCTAGGCTGTTTCCCCAGTTTAAAGAGTTTGCAGATTAATTATAATGTTGGTGTAAACCCCACTCACCTACTTGGAAGCTGTAAAAACTTGCGAAGGTTGCACGAAAGGATTTATCACTGTTCACACCCTATCTCAGTATGTTGCCACAAGCCAAGATTTGTTCATTACTTCTTTTGAGAATGGGTGTTTTCAGCTTAGTAATAATAATGTGCGCCATTCTTAATTGTGAAATCCATCCAGTTGTTTTTTTTTTTTGTTGATCGACTTAATCAATACCATGTATTTTATTTTTTAAATGCATTTTATAAGACAGTCTGGTGTTGGGGCATGTGATATTTCTTTGAGTTTTCCATGTTTTTTAGTAAGTTGTTTTATTGACAACAAGCGCTAATATAATTGTGCATTGGAGACATTTTAAGCACATTTGGGGCTGTATTCCCCTCAAGTCTTTATAATGTCTTGGAATTATTCCCCTCAGTTTTTGCAGTGTCTTAGAATTATTTCAGAAAGTTGTCTAGGGAGAAATGATAACTTGGGAGGGAGTTCAGACACAGTGCAGACACATGTTTGTTCTGTTGTGGTGCAGTGTTTCCTTTCCCAAGAAGGTAAGACCCGTTTTTTGTATGAGCCTTAATTCCAGGTAAGGATGTGTAAGATTGCAGTATCTAATGGTAGCCAACTTTATCTCATGGCTTTTGAAGGGCTGCCACTGATCTTCAGACAAGATAACGCCAAGATAGATGCGGCTGGTCAGTTTGAAGAGCATGAGCTTGCCCGGAGCCTGAGTCCTCTTCTGTTCTGCTATGCTGACAAAGAACAGCCAAACCTGTAAGCTTCAGTGGTTGGCATAGCCTGCCAAGGAGAAAACTGTGCGTTAGCAAGACATCATCTAGCAGCATTTAGATGGCAGCCTGATTCATAAAATGGATTTGTGATGCTGAGAAAGTACCGGTTGGTTGGTTGGTTGTTTGGTTGGTTGGTTGGTGACGGCAACAGCCAGAAATAGGTTAAGACCATTCTGCAGAAGACAACTAAATACTGTATATATTCATGTATAAGTCGTAACGTTTTAGTCAACAAATTGACCCAAAAAACCTGGGTCACCTTATCCGCAGGTCAATATAAGTTCTGTATCTTAATTGTGATCCAAAAAAGAAACACTCTTTTCTCTGAGTACCAAAAGACAGGAGATTAGTCCATCCCAGAAGAGACTAAAAGAAGCACCAGCCTTCTCTGCTCTCTCTGCGCTCCTTTGAGAGGAAGTGTTGTTTTCCCACCCAGGCATTCAGAAAGGCCAGAAATGGTGCTGCAACAGAGAGAATAGAAGGAGTTGGAATTTCTTTTAGGTATTAATCATATAATTGTGTTTATTCAGGATTAATTATTGTGGCGGAACTGTGGAGTTTCTTTGTTTAGGTTCTAATTTATAGAGCAGGGCTTAGCTACCTCTTGCAAAAATGCTTATGCTGCTTGGTTCTTTACCTTTGTGCAGTGAATTGTATCTAGGGTGGTGACTTCACTAGAGTCTCTTGTGGACTTTCATGGACCCGACAATAGATTTCTATGTATTTTTGCCAGTTCTAAAAGGGACTGTGTGGGTTGCTGAACTGCTGTGTTTTGCTCTCTGTGGCAGTTGCACAATGAGAGTTGGGAGAGGAATCCACCCCGACGGCATGCCCGGCTGGTGCCAGGGTTTCTCACTGGACGGGGGAAGTGGTGTCAGGGCCCTGAAAGTGATCCAGCAAGGAAACCGACCTGGCCTGATTTATAACATCGGTACGTACTAATACATTGAATAATTGAAGTCGTAACACAGAGCAGTGTTGTTGATTTCTTATTGATAACTGAAGTGAGCTTCTAAATGAGCTGAAAACAGTTTTCAAAATGGATTACAAAGTCCAAGAGAAAAGAGCCTAGGTAGAATGCGATGAGAATGGTGGTTTAGGATTATATTTTGAACTTGTGCATTCTGCAGTCACTCTGTCCCATACAGCCACAAGGGAATTAGAAGTTCTTCTTCGTGGTCTCTGTGCCTCATACATTAGGAGCTTTCGCGCCTGCGCGGTAGCGTTCGGAAGATTCTAGAGCTCGTTAGCTTTGGCGGGAACCCCTCCCCCACGTCGGTACTGCGCATGCTCCTCCCGCCAACTAACGGTCTCTCCTCAGTTCTTTCTTGTCCACCTCAGCGTACAGAAGGTTCTGCTTGTTGGCTTGCTTTTCGATTCTGCTTTTTTGGTGTTTTCGACTTCGGATTTGGCTTTTGACTACCCCTCACGGATTTCGCTGTGTTTGGCGTTCTCGGACTTTGCTTTTCTTGCCTTGCCCCCGGTTTATGTCGGCTCTCTTCAAACGCTGCGCCTCCTGTGGAAGGAAGGTTGCTCTCTCTGACCGACACTCTAAGTGCCTGATTTGTTTGGGTGAGGGGCACAACGTTCAGGCCTGCCCCATTTACAGAGAGTTCACACACCAGACTCTCCGCAACAGGTCGGCAAGGCTTAAATCCCACTGTTGGGAGGAGTCTCTTCGTGCTAGAAGACCTGAGACGATGGCCGAGAAACGCCCGTCCTCTTCTTCTTCTTCGGCAGCAGCGGCGGCTGCCGTGCCCTTGACCTCGTCGGTATCGGTACCGGGCTCGGTACCGATAAGTTGCCGAGGATACCGAAGATCTCGGCAACTCGGGCACGTGAGGAACCTGCGGGCTCGCAGGCCTCAACCTCTTCCTCCAGGCCGCTGACCGCGGCTCAGAAGAAGCGCCCAGCCACTGGGGGTCTGGGGGAGAAGGGTAAGAAGAAGAAGCGCAAGGAGAAACGACGCTCTCCACCGACGGTCGTACGACCCCGACTCCGTCACCCACCCAGCCCGCCGAGGAACCTCTGTTGATGGAGCTCCCTGTGGAAGAGGAGCCTCCGGAAGAGGATGTAATCCTCGAGGTGTCGGACGAGGAGCAGGTCGTGCAGGCCTCGCCTCCTCAACCGCCCGAGCTGATCGCGGAGGTCACTCCGCCGAGTCGCCGTCCACCCTCGGCAGGACGCCGAGAGGAGGCTGTGGTCAGACAGCGCCCAGCCTCTCGACGCGATGAGTCCCGCTCGCCGGAGCAGCAGGCCAGGCCTCCATCCCCGCGATATCGGGAGATGCGCCTGGAGAGGCGTCGCTCGGGAGAGAGAGCATATTCTCCTGCCTACCTTGGAAGGTACGCCCAGGAGCAGGTGTGGCACGAGCCGGCCGGCTCTTAGTATTCGTATTCGCCGTCCTACAGGGACCGGTACCACCCAGACCCTCGGTACTGGTCGCCTCGTCGCCACTCTCGTTCGCCACAGTGGGAGGCTCACTACCCCCGCTATGAGAGGTCACCCCTGCGTCGCTCACCGAGTCGCCATCGGTCCCCAGAGCCCTCACCTCGCTACAGGGCTGTTTCTCCACTGCCGCGGACGACGGCTACAGCTACCCGACCGACGCCACAGCCTACCGTGGCCCAGTCGACGGTAGCGGCGACTTCCACCACGCAGGCGGCACACCGTCCTAGGCCCGCGGTCGTGCCCGTGCAGGTGACTCCGATACCGGTCACGACATCGGCCGTATCGGTACCGACGCAGCCTGCAGCTCCGGCTGCTATCCTAGCAACTCCAGCCCCTGAGACAGCCGAGGAGAAGGAGGCAGAGAGGTCGCCATCACCATCTGGCGGCTCCTACGATTCGGACTCTGATTCTGCTGAGTCCACGCCTTCTTCTCATGAATCCCCACCGCTGGGGTTCGGAGAGCCAGCTCCGGAGTCTGCGCCGGAGGACGTCCGCCAGTTTTCGGCAATCCTCCTCCGGATGGCCACAGCCCTTGGCCTGAAGGTGACCGACCCTGCTCCCCAAGCCCAGGACCCTGTCTTCCAGGAACTGGAAGCCCGCCCACCGTCGACCGCACCGCTGCCGTTCCTGCCTACCCTGGTGGATGCGATGAAGCAGCCGTGGGCGAAGCCGGCGTCAGCACAGCCTATCCCTCATAGGCTGGAACATCTGTACAGGACACAGAAAGAGAACGCGGAGTTCCTCTTTCACCACCCTGTACCTAACTCTATAGTGGTCGAGTCGGCACAGACGAAGGGAGGCAATCGAGCACATACCACCCCTCCAGACCGTGAAGGACGGAAGCTTGATACCTTCGGCCGAAGGTTCTACTTGGCATCGTCCCTGGTGGTCAGGATGGTGAACACGATGGCATGCCTCGCGGCATACCATCTGTGACACTGTAGGTTTATTTCCAGTCTCTTAAGAGACTTCTAGCCTTGCAAGACTGGAAATTCCCTCCCAGTGTTTTTACTAGGGTTCTTGCCAGCCTTCCAAAACTGACTTCCACGCATGGAACGACTGGCAATCTCCCAGCTCTATATGCTGCCACCACCCCCTTGAATTATGAATTACTTAGACAGAACAGGAGGGACTCTGCCTAATCCCTAAGCGTAAGGAACTTCCACCTCCCCCTTGCCCTTAGTGAGAGGTCCTATGTAGCGTGTGCCAACCCTGGCGTGGAAATGGAGAGAAACAGAAGTTTATAAAAGTGTTTTAATCAAGGCATGCAAATAACAATATCACACTTGGGAGACCCCCTCTCCCAGGTACACTTAGTTACAAGAATTTACAAAACAGATATCACAGCACAGATACATTCTTAAGATCAGCCAGTCTCCAAAATAATAAACAGCCCTAACGCGGCTAACTACTTTATTCTAGTACTCACAGATGTTCTTAGAAGAAAGAAGCCAGGAGGCCAGGCATGCCTGCCTGCCTGCCTACGACTGGCATAGATCTCATCTCTGTGTGTTCTTCTCTCTGTATCTCTGTCTCTCTCTGGCCACATGGCCTCTCAGAAGTTTTATTTTCCTCCTTGGAAGGATCTGGAAGCCTCTCCAAGATGCCCGCCTCTTTCCTTTTTGGTTGGTCAATTCTCACCTTGTGACCTGTGATGCTGACCCTTTCTTTTTGGTTGGGCAACTCTCACCCTGTGACCCTTGATGTAATCCTAACATCTCATTAACCCTTGGTTTATCTGAAGAGGGAAGTATCTCCCTTTGATAGGCCTAGATAATGGGAAGCCCCATTATCACACGCCCCCCAAATCTCAGACGGTCTGGGAACAGCTGAAGGCTGGAACCACACCGGCTGGGATTTCGTCCTGGGACCTAAGAAAGGAAAAGTCAAAGAATAAATGCAAACACACACAACAGTACAGGTTAGCCATATTATCAATGCGGACATGTAAAACTCAGCCCTCTTAACCTCCCTCCAGTCCTCTGCGTGACAAGGAATCTGGAACCACATTAGAACTTCCAGCCACGTGCTGAATGTCAAAGTCAAAGTCTTGTAGGGACAGGCTCCATCGTAGTAACTTCTTGTTAGTTCCCCGGACTGTATGTAGCCATCGGAGGGCAGCATGATCAGTCTGGAGGGTGAAGCGACGTCCCCAGACGTATGGTCTCAGCTTCTCTAACGCATATACAATAGCATAGCATTCCTTCTCTGGTATGGACCAATTGGACTCCCTTGCAGAAAGCTTCTTGCTGAGGAACAAGATGGAATGCAAGGTGCCATCCGGACCCTCTTGTAGTAAGACTGCTCCAATGCCTCTGTCAGAAGCATCTGTAGCCACTACAAACGGCTTGTCAAAGTCTGGTGCCCTGAGCACAGGATCTGCCATCAAGGCCTGTTTCAAGGCTGCAAAGGCTTCTTGACACTCTGCTGTCCATTTCACTACTTTAGGCTTCTTGGAACCTGCCAGGTCTGTTAGAGGTGCTGCCATTTGGCTATAGTTGGGCACGAATCTCCGGTAGTACCCAGCCAGGCCAAGGAAGGACTGCACCTGCTTCCTGGAACGAGGAATTGGCCAGCTATTAATAGCTTCCACTTTGACTTGCAGTGGAGTGATAGTCCCCTGTCCCACTTCATGGCCAAGGTAGGTCACTCTGTCCAGTGCAGACTGGCACTTCTTTGCTTTGACTGTCAGTCCAGCATCACTAATGCGTTGGAAGACAATCTCCAAGTGTTTCAAGTGGTCTTCCCAGGAGTCTGAGAAGATTGCAGTGTCATCTAAATAAGCAACAGCAAAGTCCCCGCACCCTCTTAGCAAACAGTCCACCAGCCTCTGGAAAGTTGCAGGTGCGTTCCGTAGCCCAAAGGGAAGGACATTGAACTCAAACAGGCCCATGTGAGTGATGAATGCTGTTCGATGCTTAGATTCTTCTGCTAGGGCGATTTGCCAATAGCCCTTAGTCAAATCGAGGCTGGATAGGTATTTAGCATGCCCCAATTTCTCCAACAGTTCATCTACTCTGGGCATTGGATAATGTTCAGGGCGTGTCACTGAGTTCAGTTTTCTATAATCCACACAAAAACGAATGTCCGTCCCCCCCTTTTTGGACACTAGGACAACTGGGGATGCCCATGGACTGCGTGATGGGCGAATGATCCCCATGTCCAACATCTCTTTCACCTCCCTCTCTATCGCCTCTTTCCCTTTTGGTGACACCCGTCATGGCTGTTCTGCTGATGGCCTGCTGTCATCTGCGGCTACCACATGTTGAGGATCTGTGGTGCGATCTGGGACAGGTGAAAACAGGGTGGTGAACTTACCCGTCAAGTGAAAGAACTGCTTGCGTTGTTTCGCATTGAGTCTCGGGGAGGGTTTCACATCTTCCAAGCTACCACCCTCCCGATCATAGAAAGCACCTTCAGGCCACTCTTCCTCCTCTTCGTCTTCCTGGACTGAAAGTGTGAGAAGGTGACTGGGCCTCTGATAAAAGGGCTTCAGTGAATTCACGTGATACACTTTTGGCTTAACCCTAGAATCTGGAAACTGTATGAGATAGTTCACTGTCCCAATGCGTTCTTGCACTGTGGCAGGACCTTCCCAAGAAGTTTCCATCTTGTTAGACTGGAGAACCTTCAGAACCATCACTTGGTCTCCTTTCTCAAAGCAACGTTCTCTGGCATACTGATCATACCAGGTTTTCTGCTTCTCTTGTGCCTGTTGCAGATTCTCATGAGCATCTGCCCATGCTTCCCTGAGAGTATTCTGCAAGTTAGCCACAAAATCAACCACATTAGTCTCTGAAGAAGGGGTAGCTCCCTCCCACTGACTTTGAACCAGCTGTAAGGGCCCTTTCACATCATGGCCATAGACCAGCTCAAAGGGTGAATAACCCAGGCTTGGGTGTGGAACAGATCTGTAAGCAAACAAGAACTGCTGTAGTGCCAAGTCCCAGTCATTGGAATGTTCATTCACAAACTTACGGATCATGGCCCCCAAAGTTGCATTAAAACGTTCCACCGACCCATTAGTTTGGTGATGGTAAGGCACTGATGTCAGATGGCGTACTCCATGTGCCTCTAATAGGCGCTGCATGACTTTGGAGTTGAAATTGGAAGCTGCATCTGTTAAAATCTCTGCAGGCCAACCTAATCTAGCAAAGATGTCTGTCAAAGCTTGGGCAACTGCCTTAGCTGAGATCCCACCTAGTGGTATGGCTTCTGGCCAACAAGTGCAGAAGTCCACAAAGGTGAGCACATATCGCTTTCCCTTAGCAGTCTTCCTAGGGAAAGGTCCCATGATGTCCACAGCTACTCTCTGGAATGGAACATCAATGATAGGAAGTGGTTGGAGAGGGGCCTTGGCTTGATCCTGGGATTTCCCTACTCTCTGGCAAACTTCACAGGATCGGACATAATCAGTCACATCCTTGCCCATCCCATCCCAGTAGAAGGACTTTCCCAATCTGTCCTTGGTTCGCTTCACCCCAGCATGTCCGCTAGGATGATCATGAGCCAGACTCAAGAGTTTGGCTCTATACTTAGAAGGCACCAGCAACTGTCTCTGAGTGCGTACGCCCCCCTTGTTACCTCTCGGGCCAGACTCACGATATAATAGGCCCTCAACGATTAAAAATCTGGGCCCCTTCATCGCTGGAGGAGACTTCACCTCTTCCTTCGCTCTGGTCCAAGCAGCTTGAAGGCTCTGGTCTGCTTCCTGGTTTTCCTGGAACTGCTGTCGCTGAACAGGAACCAGCTGTTCCACCTGGAGTGGCAGACTCGCCTCAGATTCTCATTGCATTGCAGCTTCTCCAGGTTCTGCTCCCTTGGCTGGAGTGTTCTCTGGAGTTTCCACTGCTGTTGAATCCTTTGCTGGCTTTGGAGTCAGCGTTGTTGGATTCTCCTCCTCTGCACCAGCCTCTTGCATCTCAGGCAAATTGTCCAGCATCTGACTCTGTTCGGTGCCCACCGGAGACTCTTCCGCCCCCCTGGGCAGCGCTGAGTCAGGAGTGACCACAGGGACCAACTTGAGACCATGCTGACTAGCCTCTTGACATGGAGAAGCTCTTCCTGGACTTCCGCCAGCATCTGCTCCGACATCCGCGGAATCAGCAAGGATGGTCCCGACCTCTGGGCCTACGATGCTGTGGTGGGAGTCTGCCCTAGGTTCCACCACCTCTTCAGACAGGACTCCTTCTGGTGTAGCAGGAGACAGTGACTGCAGTCTAAGTTCAGGCTGGTCCTCAAGTTGCACTGAAGACTGACCTCTGCTCAGGCTGCTTGCCGTCTTTGCACGCTGTCCGGACTCTTTCCGGGCCTGACTAGCATGGAAGACGAGATCATCACCCAACAGAGCAGGACATTCGTAGTCATCATAAACAGCGAAAGTCCAAACTCCTACCCAGTCTTTGTACTGAACAGGAACAGTTGAGCCGGAGGAGCTCTAAAGCCTCTGATGGTGATCTTGATGTGGTCATCAACAAGACCAGGATCCAGATATGAACGATGAATAGCAGAAACTTGTGCTCCAGTGTCCCTGTAAGCAACAACTTTCCTGCCTCCTACCCACAGTGTGTGCCTTCTGTGAGTAGGGATCATGTCCAGATCAGGAGCAACTGAATGATCAGCGGGAGTGTCCCTGGAAGCCGAAGCAACCACTAACTGGGCCAACTTAGGCTTCTGCTTACAGTTGGCTTTAATATGTCCCAGCTCTCCACAGAGAAAGCATTTAGGGCTAGCCTTTTTCCCTGGCTGACCCTGAGCACCTGCCACAGACTGCTGCCCAGAGCGAGGCTGTGGCAGTGTGGTAGAGCTGTGCAGCTGAGGCTTCGAGGTAGTGTCATTTAGTGATGACCTTGGGGTAGAAGCGTTGTGCTTCTGGAGATCTTTGCGCGCTTGTTGGTATTTCTGCTTGTCTGTAGGAGGCATTACCACAGTAGGCACACCATCGGAATCTGTTTGACCGACTCGGCCCGCTCCTTGCTGACTTGCCGGAGGAGTCACGCGCCTCAGCCACACAAATCTTCAGTGAGACCGTTGCGGAGGCTACACAGCAGCTCGCCACCTCGAGGCACGCCGCGGAGGCTACCTCGAGGGTGATGGTCGGTGCCGTAGCCCTCCGACGCCACGCGTGGCTCCGGTCCTGTGGGCTCCAGGAGGACAGCCGTCGGCGCATTGAAGACCTGCCGTTCGACGGCGAAGGGCTTTTCCATTCCTCCACTGACGAGGCTATGGATCACCTCGTCAAGGCCCAGCTGACAGCGAAGAAGATGGGCATAAACCAGCCTGCCCAGACTCGCCGCTCTTTCCAGCCGAGGCCTACGTGTAGAAGGTCCTCCTCTTCATCGGCGTACCTGCGGTTGACCACGTCGAGGCCGTCGACCTCTTCGGCTTCCAGGAGGCTTCCCAGACGACGCCCATCTTCGTCGTCCAGGAAGTTGTCCTCGGGAACGAAGTCCCGGTTTTGACGGCCTTCGCAGGACTCCACCTGTACCATCCTTCGCCCTTCCAGTAGAACTGTTCCACCACCCGAGCCTGGCCAGGCACCTCGACTGCTGGCGGGAGATCACTGCGGACTCCTGGGTACTTACCATCGTCCGCCCGGGGTACGCCATCGAGTTCCAGGCTATTCTGCCACGGGGTGTCTACTATTCCACCCCGGCCAGCTCGGCTCTACTGGAAGAGGTCCAGTCCCTCCTCGAGAAGGGAGCGATCGAGAGGCTCCCGCCTTCAGCCAAGACCACCAGCTTCTACTCGAGGTACTTCATGGTGCTGAAGGTGGACGGATCCCTGCGGCCCATCCTAGACCTCCGAGGGGTGAACGAATACATCCGCCCCAAGAGGTTCAAGATGGTCACGCTGCCGTCGATCCTCCCCTTCCTCCGCCGAGGGGACTGGTTTGCGTCCATAGACCTCAAAGACACCTATTTCCACATCTCGATCCGCCCGCAACACA